>JAPDHF010000016.1:304490-424694 GCA_027945245.1 Fusarium irregulare | reverse complement strand
CAAAAGGCGGAAAAAAGTAAAAAAAAAAAAAAAAAAGAGAACACCAGCCCCGACACAGATCCCAACAGCAATACACAGAAACACAACAAGAAAAAACAGAAAAAGAAAAGGAATAGTTTTGGCTATCAACTATTCAGACTACCCTACAACAACAGAAGTCTATGAGCCGAGATCAACCCCCACGATAAAGTTACGAGGATAAGAAAAAAGGGAAAGAGGAAAAAAGAAAAAAGAATGCAGCTGAAACAATTAAGATTCCATTTGTGCTATAACAAATGAGGATGGCGACAACAGCCCATGGTGCTATGGTGTGAATAGGTGGAAAGAGAACAAATTGTCAAGAAGGGAAGCAGAGCAAAATTGAACAAGAGGTGCCGTTCAAGCATTGGAGTTCTAATGCGTTAAACGCGCTACTAAAATTATTACTGAAAAGGATTAAAATCACCATAAATGTTTATGGTCCCACGTGAAGTTGTTGTTAAAGTCTGTTTCTTTGTTTTGAGCCTCTGCACTAAAAACGCCACAGCGCCACAAGAAACACGGTGCCTGGATCAAGGGACGGGTATCATCTACCGAAGATGCCATGACTAATAAAGGAAATACTTGGAGTAAGCAGCCCCAGATCGTGATCCCAAAGCGAAAAGGGCGATGGAAAAGTTGGGCCCAAAGATCTGGATCGGCCCGCTAAGGTTAGCGCCGGTCTATTAGCCTAAAAGGAGGACTTTGTCCGGTCATCAAGTTGCATCATTCGTGCCTCATCATCATCCCTACATTTTACTGAGTGTTCAGTGCTTGTTCACTAACTGCTTCATGCTCTAGCCGTGCTTGTTCTCATGCATGAAAGAGGCTGAGAAAGAATCGAGATATCGGAAACAAGTGAGGCGGATGCTCCTTTTTATATTAAACCCATAGACACAGACCACTGCATGGATATCCCTCTCAAGTAAAATAAGATAAAGTTTCATAACTTCCAAGGTCAAACAAGAAAATGGGCTGAGCGTTGTTTAGATATGCTACGCTAGTGCAGTGTCAATCCTATGACCTTTCTTGGCAACCCAACCCACTCACAAAAAATAATTCCACCATGTTTATGTTTCTGTTCTCGCATTGTTCCCTTTCTTTTTCGTAACGGACCAGGTTTAATATGGAGTCCGACATCGCAGACGACCTCGACAAGCTCAACATTAGAGATATTCTCAACGCAGATTCCCGACCGACTTTTATTATTGATTTGGATCCAGATGACGAAATCCCGTTACAGTCAAAGGTTATTAAACCTGTCTTTGCCAATAGCGCGTTGAGTACGCATGAGAAGCTTTATGACGTGGTCCGAGGGGAGGAGACTTCACACGTTCAAACAGAATCTGTTTCATATGGCGATTTTAGAAATTGGGCGACAAGCATAACGACGCAGGATGATTCGAAGGATGTTTTCCCGCTCTTTTTTCTGTACAAAGATTTATTGTGGACGGGATCGACTGTCGCGAAGCGATGGCGATTGATCAGTGGGAATCGACTCTGGCATCACAGTGCACCGCCAAGGACATTATCTTCAAGCGCACTTTCGCGGGCGAGTACCCCGGGTATCAAAGATCCGGAACATGTTAAGGAAGAGCCCAAACCACCAAAACCAGAGCCAGAGCCTGAGCCTGAGCCTGAGCCAGTAACGAAGGAAATTTTTCAGAGCCCAACGGAAATAACAGCACCGGAGCTTCCATCAACAGACACAACACTCATCACATCAACGCAACGAAAACAATCGCTCTTGTCATGGTGGCGCGGTGGGACATCCAGAGGAAGCTCAGATCGCATCACCGGTAGTTCAAGCAGCGGATCATTCGTGCTAGGAAAACCTGAGAAAGCCGTGGCAGACTGGACGGTTGCGAGGCCAAAAGGTGTTTTGACACCGTATATAAAACTTTTGAGGGATATCGACTGGTCTGCGACGCCTTTGGGACATATGGATACCTGGTCGCCTGAACTACGACAGGTTGCAAACTTGGTCATTACCAACCCTCATCCTGGTAAAATTCCCGAACGCGTTTGATCTCCATTTTACTAACATGAGCCTAGCGAGCCTATTCTGGGGAAGTGACATGACGATGCTGTACAACGAACAATACGCCGTTCACTACGCAGGCAACAAGCACCCCTCCATGCTCGGTACTGGCGCATCAGGGCCCTGGTCAGAAGCATGGGATGTCCTCGGATCAGCTTTTGCTGAAGTCATCAGAACGGGGATCAGCCACCGAAGCGACAACGACGAGCTTGCTCTTTTCAGACGAGGATTCCTGGAAGAAACGCATATCTGTTGGTCACTTACACCCTTGTACGGCGGCACAGACCGAATTTGCGGCTTTTACAATGCACCCTTCGAAACAACTGACCTCATCCTTGGTCAGCGCCGGATGGCTACTATCAACAAACTAGGCGAATCTCTACGTAAAGCAACATCGATCAAGAGTTTTTGGAAACTTGTTCTTGAGGGATTAGAAGACAACCACAAGGATGTTCCCTTTGCGCTGGTCTACTCTGTCGGAGATGCGGAGGACGGTGATCATCAGTCAAGTTCTTCAGGAAGTACCATCTCAAGCAAGTCTTGTTATCTTGAAGGAACAATTGCGATTCCGCGAGGTCATGCTGCTGCGCCGGACCAGATCGATCTTAAGAGGAGTCATCAAGGGTTCGTACCATCGTTCCGCGAAGCTATGCGAACGCGCGGTGAACCTACTTTGGTGCGCATCCGGGACGGAACTCTACCAGAGGATATCTTGCAGGGGATCAAGTGGCGCGGTTTTGGCGAGGTTGGAACTGAAGCGATCATTTTCCCTGTTCGACCGACGAACGGCGAGAATGTTCTGGCGTTTTTGGTTCTGGGTGTCAATCCTCGCAGACCTTACGACGCAGGATACAAATCTTTCGCGTCGCTACTTAACAATCAACTTGCAACATCCTTAGCATCAATCATTCTTTTCGAAGAGGAAACCCGACGCGGACGCGATGCCGTCGAAGCCGCAGCTTTGGAGAAGGAGGAGCTAACACAGCAGATCAACCTCCAAGCGAGTCGTCTTCGCCGAATGACGGAGTTATCACCACTTGGCATGTTTCTTACCAGTCCAGAAGGAGTTCTACGCGAGGCGAATGACAAGTTTTACGAAATGACAGGTCATACGCGCGATGAACACGGTGATATGGCTTGGGTTGATTTGATGGGTACTTCAGGCAGTATCATGGAAGAAGGCTGGCATCGTCTCACGCAAGAACTGCTTCCCTGGTCCGGCGAAGTCAAGCTCCGGAAAGGCGTCGAAGACCCTGTCAATATCCACGGCGAATCGATTGACCTCTGGGTCATGGTCACAGCACATCCCGAAATAACACCTGGTGGTACGCTGCGGTCAATCATGGGCTCTATCACGGATATTTCTCATCTCAAATGGGCTCAAGGTCTACAAAATCGACGATTGCAGGAAGCAGATGAGACGAGACGACAGCAAAATGAGTTTATTGACATTACATCACATGAGATGAGGAATCCTTTGAGTGCAATTTTGCAGTGCGCGGATGATATCACCTTGGCTATGGAGGCGGCGAGGGCAAGCGGTGTACCTGCATCGCAGGATGTTCTGGACTCGTGTCTTGATGCGTCACAGACTATTGCGTTGTGTGTACAGCATCAAAAATCCATCGTCGACGACATCCTCACCGTCTCGAAGCTCGACTCGAATCTTCTTCTCATCACGCCGGTGGTGTGCCAACCACAAGCTATCGTGGAAAGAGTGGTTAAGATGTTTGAGTCAGAGATGTTGGCGAAGGATATCACCCTCGAGATTCAGATCCATGAGGAATTTAAGGACCTTGCTGTGGATTGGGTTGCGATGGATCCAAGTCGAGTTCTTCAGATCTTAATCAATCTTATGACGAATGCCATCAAATTCACGGCATCATCTGAGAAACGCTACATCAAGGTTACTGTTGGAGTTTCGAAGACGCCGCCAGAAGGTACACATACTCCAGGCTTTGCATTCGCGCCAACACGAGGCGAGCTTGGAAACGTCGTATCTTCAGAAGAATGGGGCACTGGAGAAGCTTTGTACGTACGATACAGAGTCGAAGACACAGGCTGCGGTCTCACCGAAAACGAACGCCGAATCCTTTTTCAACGGTTCAAGCAAGCGTCACCACGAACACATGCCAAATATGGTGGAAGTGGTCTTGGCTTGTTCATCTCAAAACGTCTTGCCGAACTCCATGGTGGCCGTATCGGCGTTGCCTCAGAAGCTGGAAAGGGCAGTGATTTTGGCTTCTACGTACAAGCGCGTCGCTCAGCAGCACCCTCCAAAAAGGACCCCAACCAACCCGTCCTGTCACAAACACCTTCCAGCGCAAGTCCGGCTGCAGGACCTGTACGCACACCATCTAGCAACTCTGACATTCTTATACCAACCAACAAGCGACGACGACACGGCTCCGATGAAACATTCGATCCTCGCGCTTTAACAATTCATATTGTGGAAGATAACCTCATCAATCAAAAGGTCCTGGTCAACCAACTCCGCAAAGTAGGCTGCACAGTAAGCGCCACTAACGACGGCGTAGAAGCCCTCGAGTTTCTCAAAAAGACACATTTCTGCAAACATGACGGGTCTGAACTGTCCGTTATACTAATGGATCTGGAAATGCCCAACATGGACGGTTTAACATGTGTTTCCGAGATTAGACGGATGCAGAAGGAGGGTGGTATACTGGAGCATGTGCCTGTTATTGCAGTCACGGCGAATGTGAGGGATGAGCAGATTAGGACGGCATTACAGAGCGGGATGGATGATCTTGTGAGCAAGCCTTTTAGGATACCCGAGGTCATGAGTAAGATTGAGAGGTTGTTGAGGAAGTATAACCGGTATTGATAGATTAGATTAGCGTTTTTGATGTAAAGGATTGTAATGAATATAGACTTTGGATTCATGATTAGTATCTAATCCTTTGACGACTGCAACGCGTGAGATATCAGCACTTTATAGCCTCCCACAGCATTCTCCAGATCCGAGACCTTAAGATGTTCATGATCAGAATGTGCTTCGAGAATAGACCCTGGTCCGTAGAGATATTTTTTATGGCGGCCTTCGAGAGATGGGATATCTGTTCCATAGTTGACCACTGTTTTCTCGAAACCTGTCACCATATCAGCATCAGTCTGTCACGTAAAAGCGCTCACTTACCATCAACATCGTGATCAAGCGGCACAGGATCAACAGCATATGTACTGAACTCAACAGTCAAGTGCGGATCACTGCCCTCAACAATCTTCTTGACCAACTCTTTCATGTCACGAGCTGTCCCAGCTCCAATCCTCACACTCGCGATAGCAGAGGCGTTCGCCGGGATGACGTTCCCAGCAATACCACCTTCGATCCTACCAATATTAATCGTAGTATTGCCAAACTCATCACTCGATGGAAGTTTGGATTGCTTCAGTGCTACCAGTCCGTTGACTAGACTGTCGATCGCGTTGCTCCCGGTCTCGGGGTATCCAGAGTGTCCTGCTTTGCCTTTCGCTCTGATAGTGAAGCGCAATCCACCTTTGTGTCCTGAAGCCAGCTTGAGCTCCGTCGGCTCGCCAAAGATGACAGACTCCCACGACAAGTCGAGTTTGTTCGCAGCTTTCATACCATCACCACCAACCTCTTCACCCACAACAAACAATAGCGCGACATCACCCTCCCGAATCTCATTCCTTTCAAACAATTCGCGAACAGCAATAATTTGCGCCGCAACACTACCCTTCGCATCAACACTCCCCCTCCCCCAAATCTCATCGCCGCGTCTCTCATATGGCCAATATGGTGGAACAGTGTCGAGATGAGAAGTTACCAGAACGCGCGTCTTTCGCGTTTTGTAGTACGCGAATACGTTATCGCGATCTTTTGCGACAGTCTGAATTTCGACAGCGAAGCCTGCATCTTTGAGATAAATTCGAAGGAAGTCGGCGACGGACTTTTCGGAGCCTGTGATTGAAGTCTCTTCGACGAGGGATTTATGGAGCTCGAGTAATGGCGACGAGGAGATGGTGTACGATAACGGACCAGTGAGCGGGGCTTGGAGTGCGCACGCAAAGGTCGCGAATAAGAGATGTTTGATGAGTCTCATGCTGTGAAGATTTTGGCGTCAGATCTTGTCACGTCAATGATTCTGAAATTGTAGTGTGTTGAGAGGGGTTGGTGTGACGAATGTCTCAGATTAGATCAGCGCTTCTTAGTCAAGCTCGACAGCCACTTATTTTACTCAACTCTTTTTATTTTACACATGTGACCATGAAAGCTCTTTGCTGTAATACAAGTATCGCGCTGACGTAGGGCGACCCGGCAGTGAAGTTATTCTAGTGTATCGACACGACACTCAAATAAGAGGCTTCTCCAAAATCCTATACTCAGTCGGTCCAGCCAACAAACCCACCAAATCGGGATAATCCACCCCGAAGTCTCCCAATTTAACAACCTCATATCCCATCCTGTTGTACCATGCCAACATCCTTGCCTTGCCCTCATGATGGAATGTCAATGGCACAAGGATCTCAAGCTGCATCCTCTCACAGCCCTGTCTTCTGACCTCATCCTCTGCGAAAGCAGTAATCTTCTTTCCTAGACCGCTGCCTTGATATTTCGCGTCCAATGCCAACATGCCGAATTGGCCGAGCTTGGGTGAGAGGATTTTGATGAAAACGCAACCGATAGGTTCGCCGGTGGCATTGTAGGCGACCGCGAGTTGGGAGTCGGTTATGTAGGATGCTATCCCGCTGGGCGATGTGCGTTTGTAAGAGGGGATAAAGATGTCGGATTCAGCGGCTGTGTAGGCTGTGTTGACGATGTCGGCGAGGGTTGTGATGAGGGTTTTATTGGCTGCGTCTTCGGGGAGAGCCATTTTGACAACGACCTCTGACTTGTCCATCTTGTCTGCTGTCATTGTAAAGGATTGTGTGCAAAATGTGGTGAAAAATGAAGGGATTGAATGGTTTATGGCAGTGAGCCGATGATCAATGTCTGAGGAGATGAGGAATTATCTTGACAAGGTCTCACGTAAGTTACCGTTGAAATGATCACTGCGCACCAATCAGAACATGTCTGGTTAGTGGTGCTTCTAGCGCTGATGCCAGTGTCGGGTCCACCGGAAAAGGCCAAGGGTTTCGTGCGAACATCCATTGCTGAGTTCAACACACGAACACCCAAGATGAATCACATCTGAATAGCCTCATCTTTCTTACAGTATTGAACATTTCGGACAACCGAAAGTTGTATTCAAAAGCGGCTAGGCTTGGCGATCCTTACTCTTCTCAACATGTAAGCATACGCCGCAATGACCTGACCGCAGGGTGTCGTCAGGGTGCCATAAGAATTGGCCCCCGACAGCATAAGAGACGAAATAATTTGGTCATCTTACGCAAGCTTAGGCTAGCATTTAGACTACTTTATTTCTATACCCTAAGTCTTAGAGGACATTTCTTCTGACACCTAGGTAGGTGTCAGAAGAATTGACTGTCATAAGCATAAGAGATAAAATAGTTTAGTCATCTTATGAGTCTGTTACCCACCTAGCCTGCCACTTCTGGCTGACGATAACTTCCTCTCTCCACGTTTCCCTTATCTCGTACACATCCTCTTCAAGATGACTCCTCTCAACTGGCTGCGCGATCTTTGTGCTGCCGTTCAAGCATTTGATAGCACCATCGACACAAATGCTGTAGTACAAGGAAAAGGCATTCCTCCAAGCAGGGATCCATGGTATACCGCTCCACGAGGCTGGGAAGCTCAACAGCCCGGCGATGTTCTTCGCATTCGCAGTGTTCCAATTTTAACTGAAATTGTCGCAAACTCTTCAGCTGCGTATCACATTCTTTATCGCTCGACAGACTCGAAGAATGATCCATCATGGGCTGTTACTGCCCTGTTCATACCCGAGTCAATTGATCAATCACCATCAGGAAAAGCGGCATTGCTGTCGTATCAGTTCGCCTACAACACTGCTAATCTTGACTCTGCGCCTTCATTTGCGCTGTCTGGTATTATGGCCAAGAGTGAGCCGACTTTGGGTATCAAGTCGAGTACCTCTCTGATTGATGAGATGATGGCGTTGGGGTGGATTGTTAATACGCCAGATCAATGGGGGCCGACGTCTGCTTTTGGGGCGAGTGTTCAGGGTGGACATGCGACACTTGATGCTCTCAAAGCAGTTCAGTATTTGTTGAATTTGAAGGAGAATTCAGGATACAACACAGCTATTTGGGGATATAGTGGTGGTTCAATCGCGACCTATGCGGCGGCAGAGCTGCACCAAGACTATGCACCCGAGGTCAAGATTGAGGGGGCTGTTCTAGGTGGCCTTGTTGACAACATCTCGGGTGATTTCGACCTGATTAACAAAAGTCCAATCGCCGGGACGCTGATCGCCTTCCTTCTAGGCATAACATCCCAATACCCAGAAGCAAGAAGCTACCTCAAGAGCCGCCTTGAGCCGGCTACCAAGGCCGAATTCATGTCTGTTCTCGATCTAGAGCTCACCCAGGCAGTCGCACATTTTTCAGGTCACGATATCTACCCATTCTTTCAAAACGGCTCACAAGATCTCAAAGCGCCTCAATTGCAAGAATTGTTCGACAAACAAGCCAAGTTGGGACAGAGAGGAGTCCCGCAGATGCCGATGTTCGTGTACAAGGCTATCAAGGATCAATTCTGTCCCATCGAGTGGACCGATACAACTGTCCAGAAGCTCTGCGATGCTGGCGCGGAGATGACGTATGATAGGAATGAGGTCGGGAACCATGTTACTGAGATTGAGAATGGGAAACAGAGGGTGTTTGGGTTTCTTGGGGCCATCTTTGAAGAGGCTTATGGCTCAGCCGAACGATGCAGTGTTTTGGATGTGTCGGTGGATGCTTCTGCATAGCGCACCAATTCTAATTCTACTGTGTTCTTCAGTGTTCCATTCAGTGAAGTACGCCCTGTCAAGTCAATTCCAGCGCGCCCTGCGCCCTAGAGCTTACAGCGACTATACCCCATCAGCACTAGCGTCCTTTTTTCCAGTGGCGATTTGAGCGACATTATTCGTTGACTTTTCGATATCTACTCACTCTCTTCCTCACCTCACCTCACTCACAGTTCTCAACCCTCATTACTATCACTCACTTCAATATGGCCTCTTCAGCGCGAACATTCCTCGCTTTCCAGCGAAACGCAAAGCTTCACTCCCTCGTGACAAAAGTCACAGCAATCCGTCCCTTCAACACCCTCGAAGAGGAGAACCGTGAGCTATTTAAGCAAGGCACCGACGATGACTTCGCTGTCGTCACGGAACAAACAATCTTCCATCCTCAAGGCGGAGGCCAACCTTCAGATGTTGGAAAGATGGGCGGTGAATCCGGTACTTCATTCACTGTCGCGGCTGCGCGCATGGATGCTGTGAGGGATGGCCAGGTTCTGCACTTTGGCAAATTCGAGTCCGATAAGAAGTTCGCAGAGGGTGATATGGTCACCACAGAAATTGACGTCGAGAAACGTCTTCTATACTCCCGTTACCACACAGCCGGCCACGTCCTCGGCTCCGCTGTAAACCATCTCCTAAAAGACAAAGTCGAAGGATTCGAAGAACTCAAAGCCTCTCACTTCCCCGACTCAGCATCATGCGAATTCCAAGGCCTGATTGAAGGCAAGTGGAAAGAGTCCATCCAAGCAAAAGTGGACGAGTTCATCGCCGCTAAGATGCCCGTGGAGATTGAGTTTTGGGATGAGGAGGATTTCAAGAAGAACGGGTTGGAGCATCTTACGCCTGATGCAAGCTTCGTTGCGCCTGGGGAGAAGTTTAGGGTTGTGAGGATTGTGGGTGCGGAGGTTTACCCTTGCGGTGGAACGCATGTTGATACTACTGACTTGTGTGGAGAGACAACTGTTAAGAAGATTTCGAGGAGTAAGGGGAAGTCGAAGGTCAGTTATCTAGTAAAATAGAGGATATAGAATAGACATAGAGGATGCGTCCGCTGCACGGGACATCAACATAGAGTCTGGTGGATCCCTCTTCTGTACAAGAGGTGTCGAATGTGACTTCATATGGCTTCAATATCTATCTAAACAGTGAGCTCCTTGCCAGTATGGCCCTCGCAAGCAGCCCAAAAAATAACTGGAATACAGAAGTCTATTAATAAAATAACTTAGACTTACTTTGGTACTAAGCTTAGGATAAACTATCCTAACTTTTATGATACCCTTACCTGAGTCTCGCTTTTTCTTTGACCTACCTGCCTAGACAGATACGTGAATCATAGTTCATGATGCAACCAGGGTTGTCCTCGTATACGAGGGTCCCTGTCAGACCCTGGGCTGTCAGTCGCTCAATCCAGCCATCACTCCGACCGGCACTACCATTTGTCCACCAGTGTAACACAGAAGCCGGCAGTAAAGAGATCCGATCTCTTTAACCCCAGCGCCTTCCCGTAATTGCCGGTACATATCGTCCCGACTTTAACATCAATCACGAGAAGAGACGAAGGATATAGGGATCCCAATAAAATTGACATATGGACAAGAAATAATAGAAGCTAAACATATCTCGTAAGGGCCAGGCCTGCCCACCCCCGTTATCACTCAAACAGCCAGTTTATCATGCCATATTCCATCGCTTATCGGACGAAGAGGCTGCGGGCACGGCCGAACAGGCTGCCGAAGCCACCACCGAGTCCGCTGCCAAGTCCGCTTCCGAGACCGCTTCCTAGACCACCGCCAGTGGAAGAGTCGGAACCGGTAGAACCTCCAGTAGAGCCTCCAGTAGAACCGCCGGTTGAACCACCAGAGCTCATAGCAGCGTCAGCCCTCTGGATGAGGAACTCGGGAGCAGCGCGGCTAGCATCGCCTTGGTAGGTCAAGTGAGCGGGAGTAATGACAAGAGTACCAGTGCAGACCATATCACCGGTGTTGCAGAAGACCTTGGTGCGGTCTGCCGGGTAATCGGGGATCTGTCCCTTGTTCTGGAGGTTCTTGGTATAACCGAAGAGAATGGTACCAGCGATCTTGTTGCGGACAGACTCGTCGGCATCGGTGACGGAAGCAGCAGCAAGAGCAGCTCCCTGACTGTATCCTCCAGCAAGGATGACAGCGTCGGGACACTTCTGAGCGGCGTCATTGAAGTGACCGACCATCTCCTTGATAGACGCAGGGGTGGTTCCGCGAGGAAGAGCGTTCTGGGGAAGACCAGCAGTGTAAGCACCACCTACACCCTGAACCCAAACTCCGCCCTTGCCATACTTGGCCTCGAGCTTGTTACCAACGAGAGGACCCAGAGTACCCTGAAAGGTTAATAAGATTAGCATATGATATGTCAAGTTGCCTCCAGAGTGGAGAAACTCACCAAGTTGCCGATCTCAGTAGAACCGCGAGCAAAGACGAAAATGACCTTGGGGCAGCTTCCCGAGCTGCCGCTCTTAAGATCGTTGCGGGTGATGCCGCCGCCGAGGAGTTGACGGGCTTCGAGGCCGGTGTCCTGTCCCGCGGGGAGGGCGGAGGCCGTGGCGGCGAGAAGAGCAGTGGCGATAGTGAACTTCATTGTGAATGGGTATCAAGTGACTGATTGAGACCTAGGCTCTAAAGAGTGACTGAAAAAGAAGTGAAGAAGTAAAAGAAAGTGAAAAAGGCTGAGAAAAGACCGGCTTGTTTGAGCGAGAGACTGTTGATGCTTGTGATATCTTCAATTTACATCGAGGGCATGGTCAGGTATTTATCTCATCAACGAGTGTGTGCGTCTCGGCATTCGCAAGACTAACTCTTTTGAAGATTAGACTAGAGAGTCAAATTAGTTGAGACGAAGCAATGGCACTGTCCGAGGAATGATCAATCACAAAACAGAGTAGCATCCATTCATACGAGTTCCACCGAAAAGGCCAAGACCCTGGCACATCATCTAGCTCCCGCCGAGCCCGTACGTCAGGCCTGTCAGTAGATCACCCGACGAATGCAACACCATCGAGTCATGACATCTTTTTCGATAAATCCTTCTATTCTTCGCAAGAGTACATCAAAGTAGGAAATTCATCCGTGGTTTTGAGGCTAAAAACTCCACTGATCAACGAAACGGTAGCACGTACAATGAAACAGGTCAAAGCTAGATTAATTAATTAATCAATCGATCAACTGAGCTGCATTGGTAGACTGGGCCTGCGCTTTGACTTGCTTCTTCCCCCTGGAACCTGAAACGCAGGTGAAAGTGGGCAAAGCAAAAAATTGCATGTGGTGCACGGGCTACGGTGTGTCTACGGCGCAGCATTGGAAACCATGATGACAGTATTCCCGGTTTCAGAGGCAGTCATTGTTTTTTTCTTATGAGGCTTATCTACTTTTAGTTAAAGCAGTCCGATATAAAATGAGGCCCCAGAGGACGGTAAATTCCGCACTACCCCGAGACTACTACTTTAGATGGCATTTCCCCCGGAACTTATTTAGTTAAACCACATTTATTACTGATGATTCGGTACCTGATTAGATGGCTTGGTTCTGGCAGAGACAGAAATAGAACTGCGGCTGAGGATTGACACTGGCCTTTGCTTCTAGTTTCATGCTAATGAAAGTTCTAGCGTCTCGTATTGTAATTGAAACATGGTATGTGCACTTGAACTGAGTCAGGTTGTTTCTTGGACTTTTGGAAGCGAATGATTTGCCCATCTCGGTTGGAGATGTGGCTGAAGTGTTAAATTGACGTGAGGTGATATGTGATGGGGCTGCGGATTCGCGGAATAACTGAACAAGATTCGCATTCCTTCACACCATCTTTTTCCCAGCACACCGAGGCTGTTGTGGGTAAATTGTTTATTGATCTACGTAGACTAGCAACATCATCCCGCCTTGTTAAAGCCTTGAGGGCCTCATCTCAACAATGCCGAGGCTGTGAGGAATATAGTGTTCATTGTCGCAGACTTCTGCATCATGCCTTGGAAACCGATATCGTAACGTCATCTTCTTAACACCGATACCGGGTTGTCCCAGCTTGCTGGCTAGTGCCAAGTACCGACCCCGCAAGCTGAAAGAGACGGTGCTGAAAACGTGGCCTAGCTGAGCCACTAAATCCCCGAATGACAAGTTGGTCCGCGATGAGGCCATGCTCGGCCGTTCAGCTGAAACGTTTTCCAACAGACCGGTCGTGTTGTAGATCAACATCGTTTCATCATCATTCTTCCATCCTCGGCAAGTCTTCCATTGGTTCACGGCGCCTTGAACTCTTCATCGTCTTACCAGTCAGAGTTTGGGTTGGTAAGTGCTTTCCAATGTGACGGCTTCTGCGTGGAAAACTCTATATTCGTCTCCGAACAAGCCGAGGCAAAGACATTGATCCAAAGGGACCATTCATCTTTTTGCAGATCCTCACTCGCGACGATTACCTTTTGTAGATTTTCGTGTCTCATGGTTATCAGATGCAAGACTTCTTCGTACAGCCGCTTGTACGCCTTGCCCATAAGTCCAAACTCTTTGATGTTGGGCGGTAGAATATCATGGATTTCCTGGTCGTTAGGTACCTCGCCGTTCTCATCCGTCAACATCAAGCTATCGATGTGAAGTGTTTCGAGAACGGTCATTTTAGAAAGATCTTGAAGCTTCTCTCCACCCATGTCGCCAGTCTCCGATAGGTCTAGTGACAAGTGTCTCAGGGTATCTTTCCTCCGAAGTACTACCTCGTTCAAGATGCTTGGGCAGGGCGTCTCCTCCCACTCTAATAAATGCCAAGACTTCCAGTAGGCCCAACCAAAGCGAAATGTCTGTAGATTCGGAAAGCCATTCATGAGCATGTGGAGGCTGGGTGTCGAAATAGTCGATGCGTTGATGACAAGCTCTTTGAGGTTTGCGTGGCTGAGATAGGATCTCTCGTTCTTGGGAAGTAGTATATGAACTACTTCGTTTAACTCGAGCCTTTCCAAGGCCGGGGCGGCTGCCAATAATCCATAAATGGCAAGACCATTCGGTCTCCGACGCAGATCCCGTTCCGAGATAACAAGCTTCCGCAAACACGGCAGAGAATCAGGTCGACACCATCGAAATATCCAATTTTCCCCGAGAAGGATCTCCAGTTTTGTCAAATTAGGCATAAACGACAAACCGAAAGTGATAGCCAGGGCCTCCCTCTCGTCATCGAATGTGTCCAACATCCGAAGACAGAAACATCGGCGAATCAACTTGGGCATGGGATCAAGGTAGCATTTCCGTGCATCTTCGTACAGCTTTGTACCCCGCATATGATGACATCTCTCCAGAAACCTGTCCACGAACCCGTGCGTGAAAAAGGCACACAAGTCGCCATGCCGAATGCACGGGCTCGTAGCTTGGGCCACTGAAAGATGTCTCACCCGATGGCCCAGCTGAGGGTACTCGGAGACGTTCTGCACGAAGCTAGGGAAGCGTTGACCTAGCGGGCGATGGTACAAGTACGGCTGCGCTATTTGCGCTAGGACGGTGCATGTTCGGCGAAGGGCAACGAGAGACTTTGTCTCGGGAGGCGTATTGTTTTGATCTGCGATGTTAAAGTAGAATTTTGGATGAGAGGGGGCTTTTTGGCAGTGGAGGCAGAATTCTTTGCATATTTGATCGAGAAGCTCCGGTGGGAGGGAGAGCAGAGACATTGTGGTGAAACAGGATGGTGAATAGGCTTGATCGATGACATTATGGCAGAGTGAGCTAGAGAGAAGGGAAGTTTTTATACTACTCATCGTGATACTAACTTTATATGGCTCACGATATACCTTTGGAACCGAATCTTATTTAGCATAAGATTCACAATCATGGTTTATCAATGTGTTGTTTTGTCTGTATTTGGCTTTTGACTATGTAAGGTCCTCTGGCATTGATTTGATATATAGATTGGGGACTTACGCCTCGGAAAAACTCAAAAATAGCTATGTAAGGTCCTTGAGTGGCAAAACCTTCAGAGTATACAAGCTAAAACAGTACGTCGGGGCCTGTACTCTAAAGAATCTGCCTTCCCAGAAAACCTAAACAGCGAGACATGGCTCTAGGCTAGGTTCATTTTAAAAGCCAGATATTATCATACAATTGTTATTGGCTTTAGATTGATGAATGAAAATTTTCCTGCAAGACAAACAGTCTAAAACTCTTCTACTTCGAGAAACATCATCCAAGCATGCTCAAGCACCTTGTTAAACTTCTACTACTAGTTGTCTCTCTTCACTGATCGATGGACCCATGATGCTGCCTCCACAGCCTTCAGAACATCTCAACCTTCAAAGTGTAGGGTAGGTACTTTGTCGCGAAGGATGTCACCGTAGTGGACAGAGTAGTCTTGGTTTGGTCTAGCCTGGGACCATGCCTAACCCCTGTATCAAGTCAACTTGTTCCTGAAGCGGCCTCAACTCACTCAACCACAAAAAAGCAAGCGATGACTTATCTCTTGCCTGCCATGAAACAGATGGAATATTCCCGACGAGCTGAACTTGCTTTTTTCTGGCCTCAGCGGAACAACTAACCAAAATAAGTCCATCACTCAAATCGCGCCGCAGGACCCTTGTCATTTCAGCAAGCCTAACAAACCTGACAGTAAGCATCAAAATCCTTACCCTTTGAACAGATAGCAAACTGACGATTTCTTTCTGTCTGGCCCCCACTGATGAAACTTGAATAAAATGATCAACGCCAATTCTCGCAATGTCACTGGTTAACCTCTACAGGATGTGATCCTACGGCGCAGCCTCTCATGCAGGATCGCGTAATGTATTTTAAAAATAACAAGAGGGAAGAGATAACAAGTTTTGTCCTGATGGAACCTTTGGTCTGACCACCGAAGATCCCGCTCCATTTCTTTTGTGTTTGTACTTTCGACAATTCCCCGACAACAATCCTTCACGTTGTACTCCGTACGGAGTAGAGTAGCGCGTTAATTGGAGTTATTGCAGAACTGTGCCTTGTCCGCACCAGACCCACGCGTTTGTTGATTGTAGGGCTGATTCTATCCGGCTTCTCCGTCCACTTACCCCGTCTTGGCCCGTCGGCACGTCATGACGCAGTACTCAGGATGGAAGCGCACAGCCGTCTGGCTGACAGGCCTTGTCGCAACACTCACGACATTTTTAATCGTCATGCTCTTAGTGTCGCTGTTCGCGCTAGAGAAGGATTCAGACGAAAACACCATTACCGACTCATGGGATCCTGGCAGAGGTAATGCTGGTGATGCTCTCGGTCAGAGTATCCTCTACAAAGGGGACTGCGATGTCTCGGCGAGAGCTAACCTGTGGATTCATTTGGCCATTAATGTTATTGGCACTGGAGTCTTGGCGTCGAGCAACTTCTTTATGCAAAGTCTTGTGGCGCCTACGAGGAAGGAAGTTGATGCTGCGCACAAAGCAGGCCATTGGCTTGAGATTGGTGTTCAATCGCTCAAGAATGTTCGCTTCATTGGCTGGAAGAAGATTTTGTTCTGGTCTCTGTTCTCGCTTAGCTCAGTCCCGCTGCATCTCGTCTTCAACGGTTGTGTCCTTGAATCAAAGGGCACGAATGGGTTTACTGTGCTGTTGGGCGCTGAGAGCCTCGCGTCTGCGAGTTGGCAGGGTCGCCCGTCAATCACGGCGGCTCTTGCCGAGCCTTACTCTAGCGATCCCTTCACATACAGTGGATACGAGGATCCGACTAGGTTGAAGCCCATAAACGAGTCCATTGTGACTAATGGGACGCACGGGAACTGGCAAAAGATCAGTTTCCAGGAGTGTATGAAGCGGTACAACGACCCAGAAAAGTCTTTGGTATGTTGGCTCCCTCAAGGGTAGTATTGTACTGACTAGAAAGACACATTGGAGACACTTGATCATGGTCATGTACAACTACGAAGATGAATGGCGCAACTCAACAAAGGGATGGAGACTGAGCCAAGTTTACAAGAACACAACGGGAATGAACGACACAGACATCGTCAACCCTCTCTGGACAGTAGACGGATTCATGCGCAGCGGCCGAAACGAAGATCCTATCGCTAGGACCTATGGTTTCCACTACGACGTTGAAAGTGGCAAAGAAGTATGGAAAGTGGGTGTATGGTCTATGTTGGACGCCTCCAACATCCTCAACCCAACCTCTGGCCTACTCGTTATGGATTACAAGCTGTATAAACCTGAGTACAGAGTCATGCAGGTTGATCACTGTTGGTCTGAGAGACACGAAGCGCCATGTCGATTGAGTGTTGCCAACAGTCTTTTACTCATCGTATGTATCATGTGTGGCCTCAAATGCACTCTATGCTTCTTGGTACTTAAATTGAGGGTATGGGGTAACGAAAATCCTCTCATGACGCCCGGTGACGCGATTGCTTCGTTTATCAGTAGACCAGACGAAGAGACCAGGGGTATGTGCACATTGAGCTTGGAGGATCTGAAGAAGCTACCTGCCAAAACACAACTTGGTCTTGGGGATTCAACACAGGCATATAAATGGTTGCAGGGTCCTCGACAATGGTATACATCCTCGCGAAAGTTCGGGAAAGCGGTGCCTCGAAATATCTGGATCTTATCATCCCTCCTCATTGGGAGTTCCCTTACTGTCGCAGGTGTCATGGTGGGTATTTCTCTGCGAGGGCAAAGCTTGTGCGTCCAATTCAATCTTCCGACAAGAACGAACACTAACTAGATGAACAGGAGTGAGGCGCGCTTTAGCCATTCCCCTCTCAACGGAGACGTCAGCAACGACGACTTGGACAACCTTACTCTTCTTCCACTCACAATGGTAGCTAACACGCCGCAACTCATCTTGTCAATATGCTACCTCGCGTACAATGGACTCTTCACGCGAATGCTAGCCGAGTTTGAGTGGTCCAAATATAGTGTCGAGTTTCGAACGCTGCGAGTTACGGAGCCGAGGGGTAGTCAAAACTCTACGTATCGACTGCAGTTGCCTTATCGATTCTCTATACCGTTGATGGTAGTTAGCATCACTCTGCACTGGCTTTACTCTAATTGTATCTATGTGAGCAACTACGAATGTAAGTGTCGACTCTGAGCTCTGTGTGACTATCGATCTGACGGATACAGCGTATTTGCCTAACTATCCCTACCAAAGAAGCGTAACTGTTGGTCTCCAATTCTCTTCAAAGGCCGTCTTGATTGCCTTTGTGATATCAGTCTGCGTCGCCATCACACCCATCTTCCTGGCCAACGTCAAACTCCCCGGCATAACCGTCATATCAGGAGGCAACTCAGCCGTTATCTCAGCCGCTTGCCACTACCCGTCAAAGAAACTCAAGACACTCAGCCGCGCCACCTCGACCCTCAGCATGGCTCCCACCGAGTATAGCATGAGCGCTAGGCTGATCGGGGATGCTGAGGTGGAGGAGCTGCAAGATGTAGCGAGGGGGAAGGTCAAGTGGGGGAGGTTGTCGACAGGCAAGAGTGATGACAGTCAGGTTGGGCATCTTGGGTTTGGGACGGAGGAGATGGATGTTGATAGGCCGATTGAAGGGGAGCATTATAGTTGAGGGACTTTTGTATGGATTGTGTGGGATGGAGATAAGAGATAAGGCTTGTTGGAGATGTCTGTATCAGTTTGTAGTATCACTGTATCAGCGCGTAGGCCAGGACGACTCTATTGACGATGAAGGACATGATGAATACATAAAATTATTCCCTTCAAGTGTTTATTTTACATCCTAGATCTCGTGTAACTATCGCGTTGGACTTTATCGACGATATTTCTCAATGACGAACCCAGTGACTTGAAGGCGTTGACCATCATCCATCTAGAAGAGTTCCCAAGTCGGCCGCCACGACATGATAGTTCCAACTTCTGACAGGAGAACCGCAATGGGAAATCTATTGCGTGACATTCGACGTAGCATTGTTGGTCGAAGTCGGAACACCGGCAGTTATGTTCTAACAGAAGTTCCAACAGAATGGGTCCACCGAGATTGCAACACCGTAGTGGCGGTTCAAGCAACGTGTGATCCAAGGCGTATTCCCATCTCATCACCGTCAAAATCTGGGGTTGGACAAGCCACCTCGTCTAGAACCGGTGGTGCATCATCACATCAGGAACAGCCAGTTCTTTTGTCAGTCGTTAGCAATCAATTAAACACAAAAGTGCAACCCTCATCGAATTACCATATCGAACCAACACTTCTATCCGGCTAAGTCGGCGACGCATTGGATGAGGTGGAATTGATCTCTTATCTGAATCTCCTCGGAGCAATCTAACCTCTCTTGGCAGGTCGCACTGCCCAAGTGCCGATGTCCCGAGACCGCATCTCCAAATAGACGTGGGGAAGTCTCTAGCTCCCGACGGAGCATGTCACTCCCTTTCAATTGACGGTCATTCATTACCCCAATTCGAAAATGTCACTGAAATTGGAAGGCAAGCTAGTGCTGGTTAGGCAAGTAAGTCAGCATCTTAAGCCGTGATCCGAGGAGGAATACGAAATTACGTAGTATTTATCGCGCGCCACTCTTGGGGTCGTGTGTTGCATTGGAGAAGTTGATATCTGAACCTCGGGATCTTGCTATCTCGACTCGCGAATAGCGCCGGGAACAAATACAAGGTTCAGGGACTTTTGGGATATTGGTTCTTTTGTAGATCGTTCGACTGTCAGTTTACTGCCGATCTATCCAGATTGACAGCGTGCCGAAACTCCGGGATATCCTCAACTGGCCACTTCTCGTTATCTCAGAAGGATCTCGTCAAGTACAAAATGTCTGTCTTCAGCGACCATGAAGAATACGATCAGGCAACATCATCCCATTTGTTGTTCCAATTACATTAATCATGGAGAAGACAGATATAGCACCTCCAAACTCTGCGGAGGCGGATACTATCTCTACCGACAAGAAGATCCATCCTCACGATGAGAAGGACTACGCAGACGTCGAAGTCCTCAAGTCGGAGCCTACCCGGCCTCTTGAGACTGCGGAGGATATCGTTACGAATGTCATTCATGTCGATGATGACCCTGACATGAACCCATGGACAGTTCGCATGTTCATTGTTGGTAAGTTGCTATCTTGTTGCCATGTAGAGTAAATGTTCTGACTGGAACAGGCATCGGACTGTCAGCCTTCGGAGGTGTTCTCCAAGAAATCATGTACTTCAAGCCCCAAGTCGTCTACGTCTCGGTCATGTTCCTTACCGTCCTCGCCGAAACACTCGGTACCGGTTTATCACACATCATCCCACGAAAAGGATACATCGGTCGTCTTCTGAACCCTCACCCATGGAACAGAAAAGAACATACCGCAGCTGTCCTTATGGCATCGGCTGCATCAGTCTCAGCACTGTCAACTGAAGCCCTGTCTGTTCAGAAGCTTTGGTACGGTGGATATCCCAACCAAGCTGCTGGTATCTTCATCACACTCTCGTCTCAGCTTATTGGATATGGTATCGCTGGTATGATGAGGAATGTGCTGTTGTATCCTACCAAGATGCTTTACCCTGCGAACCTGCCCATCACAACTGTGATGGAGACTTTGCATAAGCCCAAGTCGGAGACGCGAAAGAGGTTCCAGGTTTTCTGGATTGTGTTTGTCGGGATCTTCTTCTGGGAGTGGTTCCCTGAGGTATGTTCACATCTTCAATTTGACGAGCCATACTAACACTTACAGTACATCTTCCCCCTCCTCTCCGCCGTCTCCGTCTTCTGCCTCGTCGACCGCCACAACCCCGTCTTCACGAACCTTTTCGGTGGCTCACAAGGTAACGAAGGAATGGGATTCTTGAGCATCTGCTTCGACTGGAACTACATCGCCGGCTTCGGTTCTCCTCTCTGGATGCCCCTCCAAACCTTGGTCAATAGCTTCATCGGCTACCTCGGCGGCATCATCCTTTCCATGGCTCTATACTACGGCAACATCTGGAGAGCCCAAGACTTTCCTTTCATGGCGCAGCTTCTCTACGATGGAAAGTCCACACCAACCAACTATGTTGAATACAATGAGACTGCCATTATGAACCCTGACTTTACAGTTAACAACAAAGCTATTGACGAAGCTGGTCTTCCTCATCTGACGGCTACATACGTCAACTACCTCATCACATCCAACGCTGGTCTGACAGCAACTCTCGTCCACATGCTCCTCTGGAACTACGCTGAAGTCAGTCTCGGCTGGTCCTGGATCACCTTATCCACTCTCAAGAAGGCTTTCAGTCCCTCAACATACTTCTTCTGGCGTCAAACCGGCTCACGCACCGAGGAAGAAAAGACCAAGCTCCGCGATGATCCTACTATCGATCCTCACTATAAGCTTATGCTCGACTATGATGAGGTTCCCAACAGTTGGTACTTCCTTGTTTTTGCAGCTAGCTTTATAGTTGGAATGACTTGCCTCTATGTGATGAAATCGACGCTTCCATGGTGGGGTTTCGTCATGGCTGTCATTTTCTTGGTTATCTTTTTGATCTTCTTCGGTGCGCAGTATGCTATTACTGGATTTGGGTTCAACTTGCAGCCAATCTTCCAGATGTTGGCTGGATACATGTTTCCCGGACGTCCACTTGGTAAGGATTCTGATCCTCATTCTATGTGCCTTGTACTGACTATTCTTTAGCAAATATGTACTTCACTTCATACACATACAATGCTATGACCCAGGGTTTCCTGCTTCTCCGAGACTTGAAGCTTGCCCAGCAGAACAAGCTATCGCCAAAAGCCACTTTCACCACGCAAGTCATCGGTTGCATCCTCGGCGCTCTTCTCAACTACGTGATGATGATCAGCATCATCGACAACCAAGCGCCAATTCTCAAATCCGCCGAAGGAACCAACATTTGGTCCGGCGCTCAAATCCAACAGTTCAACACCCTCGCTATCGCGTGGTCCATCGCCCCCAAGATGTTCTCCATCGGCGCACGCTACCAATGGGTGACAATCGCCTTCTTCATTGGCTTCTTGGCTCCTCTGCCCTTCTACATCGCCCACCGTTTCTTCCCCCGCATGCGAATTTGGTCCTACCTCAACACATCCATCATTCTTTGGTACCTTGGCGAGCTCTTCGTCGGACTCAACGCTTCGCTTACCAGCTACTACATCCTTGGTGCTTTTGGACAGTTCTATCTTCGACGGTATAGACCTCAGTGGTTTGTCAAGTGGAACTATCTTATTTCTGCGGCGCTGGACGGTGGTACTCAAGTCATGGTCTTCATTGCCACTTTTGCCGTCTTCGGAGGGTCTGGAAAGGCTGTCGCGTTCCCAGAGTGGGCAGGTAATAAGGTCAATAACTATGACTACTGTAAGTACAATACGCAGGGCTAGATGCTATAGGATGGAGTTATGCCGCAGCAGGAACTGGAGAGCGGCATAGAGCAGAGCTAGGGTACATTCAGTAGCAAACCAGGAAATTCATTGAATCCATGCTTATCATTGCTTATATCCATGCCGTTTGAAGATGCCATCTCTGTTGCTCAACACTCACGGTATAGCGACCTATGAGCCGACGTCTCACCAAGCCGGATGATGAGTCAAAAGTAGGCACATCACAATTCCATCACAACCTCTCATCACGTAACAACCAAAGTGAGACAGAGAGTATGACAATTCATTATCACCACTTTATCATTCATTATATTATTGAAGTTATCGAAATGTGGTGGTACGCGGGGTTGAATGACGTAAGTTGACGATGTTGCAGTGCGGGGAGGTCAAAACCGAGCTTACCCCGACAAGACATGACGATCCCGATAAATCCGTCCGTCATGTATATCATTGAGTGATATTCTTGACTTCACTTCCAGAACGACCAACACAAGCTAAAATGACATCTTCACCATTTTCTGGCCTCAAGGGGTACACCTCCAAGACCATTCCCTACAAGTCAGGACCTGATGGCGATATCCTCCTCGATGTTGTTTATCCCGAGGAGACAGGTGGTCTTCCGAACACTGTTCTTATGCACATCCACGGTGGATTCTTGGTAAACTACGTTGTTCAAAGAACTACAGAGTGTTGCTGACAGTGTTCAGATTGTCGGAGATAGATACAGCTTTATGCCACACTGGCTCGTCAACGCAGCAGTCGCTCGCAAATGGATCTTCGTCACGCCAGACTATCGTCTCGTCCCCGAATCAACAGCCCATGCATCGCTAGATGACACTGTGGACGCATACAACTGGGTGCGCTCCTCACTCGGTGATGTGATCGGCCGTCGTATCGATTCCGTCTTGGTGGCAGGTTCCAGCGCTGGTGGATATCTCGCTTTGTCCACCGCGGATGCTGTGAAAGAGAAGCCCGAGGGTCTTCTTCTGATTTATGGGATGCTTGATGCTGCAGGCCCACGATACACTACGCCTGGAACTAATATCTGGAATCAAGAGCCTTTTGATACGTCGTCTGTGTTGGGCAAGTTTCCCAAGAGGAAGGCAAATGAAGATCGAAAGGCGATTTCTGGGTACCCCCCACCAGAGAAGATGGAGGAAGACCCCAGGTTCTCAGTCGCTTCAGCTCTGCATATCGATGCACTGTTCCCAGACTACATGACCGGCATCGATGGTCTCAGCCGCGAAATCGCCAACAAGGGCGCAGATGCCATTTCCGAAGAACACCGTCGCTTATACCCTCTTTCATTCGGCAAGCTTGCCGAGCTTCCACGCACTTACCTTCTGCACGGCAAGAATGACTCTGCTGTCACCGTGGATTGCAGTGTTGTCGCTGAGAAGAAGCTTCGGGATGCCGGCGTTGAAGTGGTGCAGGATTTCCCTGAAGATGCGGAGCATGGGTTTGACAGTAGGGTTGGAAATATCGATGTTGAGAGCAAGGATGCGGATGGGGTTGCTAATGTTGAGAGTTTGAGGAATGCTATTCGGTTTCTTGAGGCTTCGGTCAAGAACCCATGAAGAGATGCACTCAAGGAAAGATGAACTTGGTCACAATCCACGCAATTAAAACACAAACAGATAGACCATAGTTTGAATGATGAAAACATTAACCATGAAAAAGGGATGACAGGCCGAAGTTCCTACGTACATATATCGACTTCATCAGTCCATTTCAGCCAACACACCCTTGACAACCTCCTCCAAATTTTCCTCCTCAAGCCCCAGCAATCCAATAGCATTCTCATCACCCTTAAGCCCATTCCCAGACCCATCCGCAAACAGAAACTGCTCAAGATAATTACCAAAAGCGCTGTAGTCTCCCTTGGCCAACTTCTCATCTCCAATCTTCTCTGACTCTGCGCTGCTAACGTGCGTCACCTCGAATTTGTCTCCGGTCAATTTTTCCACGATTTTCAAAACCTCGTTTTGGGTTGTGGTGACGCCGGCGATGTTGAGATACTTGTTGGCTGTCTCCTCGGGCTTCTGAAGAATGGCAGCTACTGCTTTGCCGATATAGGGAAGCGAGCTTGTGGAGTAGGGTTCGTTGCCGGAGTCTGCGAGGCGGAATTTGCGGTTCTTGATATCGATGAAACTGAGGGGATTCTTGACACCCTAGATATACTTAGCTATCTTCGAAGCGCTATAGGGAATGACTGACATACCGCATCAAGGAACAGCCCAGGCGAAAGGCCTGTCCATGAGAACCAATCATACTTCTGAGCAAGTTCAATCAAATAATCAGTATTCTCGATCTTTGCACCGACCAGCTTCCCAATCTTAGTATCTCTATTCTGGCGAGAAGGAATTCCAAACTCAGAGGGAATGAAGCGAGGGACTCTGGCAGCAATGACCGCGTCGATGACAGTCTTTTGGCCACCGGCTGCCATGGTGGTAACTGTTGAGACGACAGCGTCTTGGCCGGTCACTGCGTCCTTGATTGAGTCAACGGAGGTAATATCAACGCGCTTAACGGTTACGTTCTCGGGAAATGTTGCCGTGGATTCATTTCTCGAGATGGCTGTTACTTGGAAGCCAGCGTTGACGAGACTGTCGACGACTTTGGAGCCGAGGAGACCGGAGCCCTAAGATTGTCAGTCCGGTGTGGTAGACTTATTCTGTCTGATTGACTTACTCCGATGACTGCAACTTTCTCAATCGCCATTGGTAAATATGTAGGTTATTGTTATACGACGTGATATACGAAGCAGATACGAAGCAGATACGAAGCAGATACGATGGCGAAAATGGAAAGCGAAAATACTCCGCATCATTTAAAGCGGATATACGGATATATCGACTCTTGGCCTTTGAGATAAGATATTTGATTGCGAGACCCATGTCCATAACGACGTGATGGATTCAAAACATGATGTTCGCAATAGCGGCACTACAAATCATTTCTCAATTAAGATGACCGATCGATTTGCTAACCTCATTCCTTGGTTTCACTGTAAATCTCCGTTCCCAAGTGCTAGACTTGGAAATGACTCTACGCATTCACTTGAGCATACATCTCACAGTTTGTAACAGTTCGATACTTGAAGTTTTACAGATACCGGGTATAGCAAGGCATCAAATGCTCGGAAATAACTTCAGATCTATGCGGGGTGGCCGATGTTACTTTTCAGAATCGTTACCGAAACTCTATTTGCCCTCCCTTCAGCTGCTGTCGAAATGTCAATCAGCTGGCACAAACCCTTAGCCAATTTTCGATATCACAAGCACAAGATGTCAAAATCCATGATGTTCGATCAAGAACTAAACGAATCTCTTGACCTCGGCCAGGAATGACCGAAACGCCAGAAAGGCTCGGCTCAGACGCCATTGCCAACATGCATAAACCGTGCCGTTCAACTTCCAAACCGAGTAACTCACACGCCTCAACGACCCATCTGGACACTCTATTTGCTTCCCGTCCTTCCAAACGGTAAAGACTGCCGTGGAAGGTGTGAAGCCACGTAGTGTAATGACAACCCCAGCCATGGGCACTAGTCATTGGTAGAGGAAGGCACAGTTCATCTGACGGTTGATCGACCTGACTCGAACCAATCACGTCCACAGGAGTCCCGACCTCTTGTGCAGAAACCTTGGAAGAAGCCTTCCACTAGGCCGTTGTAGCCGGGTAACCGACGCCACAGGTGGCTATTTACGTCTCGGCTACTCTCGAAAAGTACTTCTTACATTGCAGATCTTGGAATCTGGGGTAAAAAAGGAAAGGTCCGAGTTTGCTATCAATGAATGACGTACTGAAGATACGACGATGGTTGGTTCTTCGTTGCTAGGCGTGGCAGGTTGGTTTAGCAACTATCTGACAAACCGTTTGCTTTTCAAATGCCACGTCAAATCCATTCCTTTTTTCGAATCTTCTTTTCCTTTTTGGCGATGGGGATCCAGCCCGTGCATCGTCTGTAAATTCATGCATAATTCAAGCCATGTTTGAATCCAGATCGTGCAAGAATTCCAGTGCGCCAAGCCCAGTTGAGGAATAATTGATGTTCCGAACAGCCAAATCAGGTCTAGTGCGGTCTGGAAGTGAAATGTCAGATCAGCGGGGCGAAGAGAGGCCTGGAACCACTCTCGGCTACAGCGGCTCAATCCTACTTCTCGTATGGCTAATTTTGTCTTGTCTTACCCTACTGTGCCTGCCAAGTTTTGTTCATGCAGTAGATCTCGTAATGACAGGATTTCTGCATGTACATTCCATTACAGTACAGTGCTGTATTCTTACAATGGCCAGAGATGTCCAGTTGTTTGTGGCGCCGTGAGCGTTAAACTTTACTGGTAACTATGGATACTGGCCGCTGTAGAGTTTACGGCTGCAGCGTCTGGAATAACTGTTCATGGCTGGCCAGCAATAACAGAGTCCATTGTCGGCGAATTTCTTGATGATCTGGGTCTTGAGATGGAAGCGAAAATAGGACTCGGTCATGACGGCGCGATCCCTGTCTGTCAGCAGTAAGCAAACGACAAATATCGCCCCGAGAGTCCACCCAAAGCAACGCGCCTCAATGGTGTCGCATGCCTTGCCCAAACAATAGACTGACAGATCCCGTGCTTCAAAGACAAGAAAAACAAAGCGCCTCCTTGCATCACCATTAATTCACTATTGTTATTACTTAGCGGACAAACCCCCCGCTTGCCAAGAGATCGATCGACCGCTATTCTCAGGGGTAATGCGAAGCAGCAGAAAAAGCAGTGCAAGCTGGGAACTTGTGCTGCCTACAGACTCCTAATTGCAGCGTAGGCCGAAAAGAGAAATGCCTCGTCTGTCCCCGTTCCTAGTTCTAGCGTAAGATTAGGAGCGAGCTCCAGTTGAATTGAATGGATTGGACCAGATTTAGACCAGGGGCCGCTGAAGAGTCCGGCTAAGCGGCTTCTTTGACAGCCCAGTCTGACAACCCCCCTGTTCGCAAAAGGGGGCCAGCAGGGTCTGTCTCAATTTCTTTTCTGGGGAAGGGAAAGAAAGAAGAAGGAGCTGAAAGATTTGCATGTCTGAAAAGTTGGTTGGAAGGATTGTTAGTATGGGCAATGCTTATGCTGATCTCTCGGAAGTCTCTGATTGTTGTCTTGTGTTGAATCTTGACGCAGGGTGATGCAGGTAGACTGACACTATCGAACGCCTCAAAAACGCCATCTTTTCGGAGCCTTCTGTTCCACATCCCCAAGTCGAGAACAGTACACAGGAGTAGAGTACAGTAAATGAATGAATGATGGATTGCTTCATTTCAACGGTCGCGTGACTCTTTTTTCTTACTCGTTACATCGTACCACGACAGTAAACCTGGCTTCTGATCCTTTAGGTAGGGTAAGGCTCTGCTGTGCTGTGCCGCTCCACGTAATTTTACATCAATCCCCTCAACTAACCAATCAGACAATTTCAATGACCAAGGCAGTTCGGTTAGTCGGAAGAGAGAGAAAATACGAGCCTTGAAACAGCCACTTGAATCTAGCCCTACAAATGTAGAAGGCGCCGGGAGAGAGAGAGAGAGAGGAGGGGTGAAGAGTTAATGATGGACAGTGTCCATCCGTCATTACCTACAGGGTGTACAGTACAGTGCTGTGCTGTACCTAGCAATTCTAGGCTGAGCCACGCGAGCAGTTACTGTTTTTAAAATCACATCCTAGCGCAAAAGCAAGCTGTTTAGGGGCATCCATAATAATAATTATACGGAGGATCAAGACAAGAGAGATCAGATCCCTTTTTTTAATAACTTCAATCCTCCTCCCTGGTCCCACGACCCTTTTTTTCCTTTCTCTCTTCCTTCGCCTCTTGCTCTGTCTTTTCTTCTTTCTCTGGAGACATTGGAAAGTATTCTTATGGCCGCTCTCTCGTTTTTGTAGGGCACTTCCAATTTGACTCTCTGTCTCTTAGCTCTCTCGTGAGAGCAGCAGCAGCCTTCACCATGTTTGCGACACTCGTTCCCTTTTGTTTCTCCACCATCTTCGTTTCTCTTGTCTTCACGAAAATCGTCCACCTTTCCATCCACGCCAAAACAATCTCACCCGGCGCATTCATCCTATTCCTCCCGTCGCTACTCATTCCCGACCTCATCATTATTTACGTATCGCGTCTGGCTCTGCGACAACAAAAGGGTCTCTTCTCTGTCGGCGCTTGTGTGTTGGGATGTATCTTCTCATTCGTGCTGCTCGGCGCGTCGGCGTCGCAATTGGGCTTCTTTTACTCGACGGGTAATGAAGTCAAGTGGTCTGAGGCGAGAAGTTATGCTGGTGATGCCAAGGGTATGAAGATTCTGTTGAGTGGGATCAATTCAGTGCTTGCGGCTGGCGCCATCATTGTCGTTGTGGCTTGGTTTGCCAAGTGGTTTGTTTACAGAGCTGTTGGGTCGGTCATTACAACGGTTGGAACACCTGTTGTGCATGGTATGTCATCGCTGCAACGGTCTTCAATTGACTCTTGGTTACTAACAATTGTTTTAGCGTGGCAGTCGATCCGAAACCGAACCCGACGATCCCCTCGCTCCACCTCACCCTACGAATCCGACAGTGAATACGACGATGTCGAAAATGTCAAAGAAGGTGCCCAACTCCTCAAGAGTGAGGCTCACGAAGAGTCCCGAACACGGCCTCGTACAGTGGTCATTCTCGCTGTTGTGGGCGCCTTCCTCTTCCTCACTACGGCTCTCCGACCTGCCGCGCCTTACACCATGATGTCCATGTCGCTTCCATTGGCCATGCTCGACATGTTCAAGTCGCCTTCCAACGTTTGCAATGCTGCCAGCGGTAACTGGCCTTTGACTGCGCTCATCACTGAGGATAAGTGGGAGGAACCCAAGGGACACTTCCCAGGCTGGACACCCGGTGAGGTCGGCGATGCGGCGCGCAAGTACCGCGAGACAACACCCGAATGGCTTCCCTCCGACATCCCCTCCGGCTTCCACAAGTGGACACAGAAAGAGTCCAAGCCCAACACCACAGAACAAGACCAACCAAAGACCAGCAACGGCTGCGCAGTCCCCTCTACAGACGACACCTTCTACAACCCTGTTCTGGACCCAATGAAGATCTCCAACCTCGACAACGACATCCTCGATGTGCTACGCGACACCCTTTCAGGCGGCGACGTTAAGATCAAGCACGTGGCACTAATCATGATGGAGAGCTACCGCGAGGAACTGTTCCCTCTGCAGCAGGGCTCCGAGTACCACAAGCTCATCATGAAGTCGCACAAGGGCGAGGACGTGGACGCTGTCAACGCCAAGCTGTCACACTTGAGCCCCGTCGCCGAGAAGCTGACTGGCAAGTCGGGTAACTGGAAGAAGAAGGACGGCTCGGATTTCGAACACGTGGCTATCCCGCAGTGGAACGATACTGCCGCGGAGGGATACGGAGGTATCAACGTCGTTGGTGGTTTCACGACGTCTTCGCTTTCGTTCAAGAGCATGGCTGCCATTCACTGTGGTTCTTGGTCGATGCCTGTTGATGGCTTTGAGGAGTCCGAGACAGACAGCTACCAGCCTTGTATCCCCCAGGTTCTCAACCTCTTTAACAAGATCAAGGACAACAAGACCTCCAAGGACTTTCTTGAGCAGCAGTGGTACCCCGCTTTCTTCCAGTCCATCACCGACGGCTATGACCGTCAGGATAAATTCGACAAGAAGATCGGCTTCGAGCATCAGGTCACTCGAGAACGTCTCGATGACGAGAAAAAGGACGGCGACGATCTCGAGGAGATCAACTACTTCGGCTACGCCGAGACAACACTGAAGCGTCATATCAAGGATTACCTCAAGCAGGTCAACGACGAGGGCAAGCGCATGTTCTTCTCTCACTTTACAAGCACGACTCACCACCCATGGGGCGTTCCTCAATCATTTAAAACACAAGACTACCTCAACACCGACGGCAAGATGAAGTGGCACGAGGAGTTCAACAGCTATCTCAACGCCGTTCGATTCACAGACGCTTGGCTCGGTGAGCTCCTCCAAACCTTCGACGAGTACGGCATGACCAACGAAACCCTCGTCGTCTTCGTCGGTGACCACGGACAAGCTTTCAAGGAAGATCAAAAGTCCAAGATCGGAACGTACGAGAACGGCCATGTTAGCAACTTCCGCGTCCCGATTACATTCCGCCACCCACACATTCCCCGAGTCCAATACAACGCCAACGCCACATCCCTCTCTATCCTCCCCACCATCCTCGACCTTCTCATCAACACCAACTCCCTCAACGAAAAGGACACAAACGCTGCGTCAGACATCATCCAAGACTACGAAGGCCAATCCCTCATCCGACCCTACAAGACCATCCACAACGGCCGTCGCGCTTGGAATTTCGGTATCATCAACGGCGGAGCAAGCATGTTGTCCATGACCTCTGCCGACGCGCCATGGCGGATAGTCATTCCGCTTGATGACTCTACACAGTACCGCTTTACGGATCTTAAGACGGATCCGTTGGAGCGTAAGGCTGTAGAGGGCTGGACGCTTGAGCAACTTGAGGTTGCTGTTGAGAATAAGTTTGGCGAGGAGGCCTCTACTTGGGCGGCAGAGGCGGATGCTGTGGCCAAGTGGTGGGGACCTGAGAGGAAGCGATTATGGGGATATAATCCTTCGCATAAGGAGGAATAAATATAGAATGATGAATAGTTTAATGTAATGCGAATGTTTAATGTTTCAAATCAATACTCTGCGCCTTTGCTATTTGTGATGAGACTTGTCTAAAATGAAACTGACTGTGTCTTCGGCACTCACTTATCTCAAGTCACGACAAGTTACGGGATATTCACTACAAGCATTCTTCCCAAATCCAACGACGATTCACCGTGGTTGAGCAAAACCATCTGTCATCGATCTGTTGTGCCTTTCTTACTCATGAACAATCGCTTCACTCGGCATGATGAGTTTCAAGGTAGAATTGTCATTTTCAATATTTCATCTCAATGATTCCATAACCTCCAGTATCAAACAAAAGAAATCTCATTGCGCCGTCTCTATAATGCCAACCTGATATACCGCCCAATGCAATTTTGTACATGATTAACGACCCGTCAATAAACTCTCATTTAATGTCCAGAAGCCTGTCTCTTGGCTGCAAGTCTGCGCTCTTCAGCAGCGACCATGTCTATTGAGTATGTTAGCAATGCTTCACTTTTCTTCATTGAAATCGATGACTTACCCTTCCAGAGATCTTGGCCTTCATACTCCTCCTTGTGAACCTTCTGCTCAATGATCTTGGTGGGATCATTAGGATCCACCATGCGGACAGTCTGGAATCGACTGTCACCATTCTTGAGATCTCTCATCTCGAAAATAGCAGACACCAACAGAACAGCTAACGTCAAGCCTTGGGCGTAAACACGAGCTTGAACAACCTTATTGGCAGTGTTCATAGGCTGTCTGCTAACAATAGCAAATGCAATACCCATGGACGCCAACCAGGATGCGAAAACAATCTGGTAGCGGTTTTGCTTGGCGTAGCTGGTGAAGCGCTCATATGCGGATTCATTTTCGCGGATGAGATCTGCTGTGCGCGCTGCTTGGTCCTTGTAGGTGCGCTTGGGATCTTGGGCGATTTGATAGGCGATACTCCATCGCTCTGCGTTGACGATAGCGCCGAATGTGCCAGTTGATGTGACGAGGAAAGCGCGGAAAGGGAGGGTTAGGCCACGGAAGGAGGCATAACGTCTGGAGGCGACGGCGACGCCTGCGAGACCGAGACCGGTGAAGAGAGTACCGCCGATGATACCGCCCTTGAGGACTTCAGCGTAATGGGCTTCTTCTTCTTCTTTGGTGAGGATCTTCATGATTGCGATAAGGATGAAGCGATAAGCGATAAGAGTCGGATAAGGATAAGAGATAAGTAGTTGATGGATGTGTGGAGTGAAGAAGTGTGTGTGGTAATGTCAGATATGCGTCCCACTACCTGGCAAGCCAAGGTTATATATGAAAGGAAACCGTCTTTGCAAATTTTATTTTTATTTACTGATCTGAGACCCCGGGCAAAGCCGTGTGCAAACGGATTCCTCATGTCATCTCATGGCATGATTTTCCTCTAGAGTCGGGTCTGCTTATGCCGCAGCGAATCCCGCACTCTAAATGCCGCAGACGCCGCAATTCCGCTCCACACGGTTCCGCCCGATGGCCGCTGGTGCGTCATACTGCGGCGCCGCATGTGCCGCATTCAAGCCTCGCTGATTTCTCATTGCCTGTGAGAATTTTCTTACGATCTTGGGAATATTCTTCAAGGGGATGGAATCTTTGAATCAAGGCTTCTGGTATTGAAGATCATCGGCGATGCCGTGATCTACATCGAAACAAGAAAATTGAGTTTTTGTGTTTTTGTATAGGGTTGGTTCGCGATGGCATCAGGTGCCAAGGTATGGAATCAACAGTGCTTGGGATCAACGCGAAGGGTTGTAAGAAATAAGTTCATGGGGGGCGAGGATATCTTATATGTCCTACTACTAAATCCTAGCTCGGAAGAAGCACATTTCAAGCCCCTGTGCCGGGTGTCGGGTGTCATCTGAAACAGGAGAATTGTCTGATTCCGTCGCGGAAAGGGCTTGACCTTTGAGTCCTACATATACTCGAGATTATGATTCCATCCTCAAAGGAAAAGGAGAACAGAGTTGGATTCTCATAGACAATACCCTCGTGTCTGTAGAACGGAAAATTTGGATGTCTTGTGCCAATTTCTGTGACGGGATAGGATTCTCCGATCTCCATGACGGGATCTCTCGACCTCCGAACCCTGCGGCTCGTTACCCCATCACATCCACAATCATGGGGCTTTCTACATGTGCCGAAGGGCAAATCGGCATTTACGGTTTGACTGATGTCAACGTCTTACAAGGAACACAAAGATAGAGTGCCTACGTCATACCTCGGTAGCTTACCTCATACAAAACGTCGGAGCTCAGTGAGCGGATCCGAGCTTGTCAGCAGAATACCCCAAGGCTCAGATCTGTTCGGAACGTCGCTAGAGGAGGTCAAGTCATTATAGAATGAACGCATAATTAATCAGGTATCTCATGATGTAGTATTAATTGACCTGGTAGAGTTATGTGATGGTAAAGTACTTTTTCAGCCAACATACATGCATCTTGACTGACGCAACCTGAGGTGTAAATCCTACGGTCTACGAATCAACGACGACCTATAGAGTCCTTGTATAGTATCTAGGAAGTGATAGGAATGGAGAGATAGAGAATGGTTGGGGTAGAAGAAGGTTAGAGTCAGCTAAAAGACGTTGAGAAGTTAGTCAAAGGAAATCCAGTGAGTATAGCACAGAATGGATCAGAGTAAGAGCAAAAGTATTGCAACAAAAAGCAGAATTAGGCTAACATTAGGCTAGAAGGAAAGTAAAAGTACCACAAACGTAGAACCGAAGATAGACAGACAAATAGGGAGGTCAGAGGTAGGCTACAAGTTGACCCGACGAAGAGCTTTTCCGGATCAAAACGTCCGACTCAACCTGCAAACATTAGCCGACTGAAAGATGCAGATTGGTTGCATGCATTTACAACAAGGTCGAAGATCAGCAAAAGTTAATTCTGACGACAACTCGCTGACATAATTCTACCGAACAATTTAAGCGGTTGCCAACCGTCATATAAAATGTCACAACAACCAACAGCGTGAATCTTCCCCGCACACTTACTGATACAACAGATTGTTGAAGATGGCAACTACTCACACAGTTCTCGAAGCGCCTCTTGAGGTTATTGCCCTCGAGGACAGGAACCAAAGTCAACGCGTTTCCGAACAACAGAGCAGTCAAAATGGAGGGCGCGTATTTGAGGCTGATCCAGCATTCACGACGAGTCCAGCCTCCCGACGAATGATCATTGCTTTGTTGGTCTGCGCCAACATGGTTCAGGTCAGTCAACATTTAATTGAAGAGCATGATCGGTGTCAATGATATACTGACAAATAACCAGTTTGTTTCGAATGCAGTCACTATTGCGGGCGGTCTCGCATTGAGCAAAGACCTTGGCCGTGAATCTGGCCCTGGAAAAGCGAATTGGATGGTAGCATCATATCCGTAAGCCCAATCCATAAAACACCACAGACACGACACTGATATTACCAGACTCACACAAGGTGCTTTCGTTCTAGTCACAGGACGTCTCGGTGCCATATTTGGCCACAAACAACTAAGTCTTCTTGGCTGTGCAATATTCACACTATTCTCATTCATCAACGCTTTTACCAAGACATACGACTCATTTATCGCCATGCGTGCCCTCACAGGTGTCGGTGGTGGTGTCTTCATGCCTAATGCTGTGTCCATAATCACGACCATGGTTCCGCCTGGACGTTCGCGGAATGTTGTGCTTGGCTTCTTCGCTGCGTCGCCACCTTTGGGTGGGATGATTGGGGCGTTAATCACGGGTGTTTTCATGGATCGGGTTAATTGGATGTGGCTTTTCATCCTCATGTAAGTGGTCATACTTCTAGATGTGTTGAGCATGACTGATGGTTGTAGTGCTGGTGTTTCTGCAGTGAATCTTGCTTGGCTGGCGTGGCTCATGCCGAAAGAGACTCCCGTTGACAAGGGCGGACACATCGATGTTCCTGGCATTTTTATGGGATTGGGCAGCCTTCTCCTCTTTAACGTGGTATGTAATCAGGCACCATCAGTTGGTTGGAACACCCCATACGAAATCGCCTTGATCATCCTCTCAGTTCTTCTGTTCGCTGCGTTCCTTGTATGGGAGAAGCGCTATGCCAAAGAACCCATCATGCCTCTGTCAATCTTCCAAGCTCCGACCTTTCTTGCGTTGATCTTTGTCGTGCTGTTGAGTTACATGGCTTTTGGCATTGGGCTGTGGTATTCTGTGGCGTGGCAGCAGCTTCTACGTGGGGTTTCCCTCACGCAGACAGGAGTTCACTTCATCCCATTTGGACTGAGCTCTCTTCTTGCTGTGTTTGTTGCAGCGTGGCTTATTCCACGTGTCGCTGCGCAATGGATCATGGCTATTGGGGTAAGTCACCAAGGCCTCTGTGGGATAGCAATGCTAACGCGGATTCAGGTTCTGGTCACATTTGGCGGAAACATTCTGCTAGCGACAATGCCAGTTCAGCAGACCTTCTGGGCACAACTGTTCCCAGCTATGGTACTTTACGGTTTCTGTCCAGATCTCGTCTACGTCGCTGCACAGGTGATCGCCAGCAACAGCGTCAGTCGTCGCCAACAAGGTATAGCAAGCAGTCTGATCGGCACACTCAATCTTTATGGGAACAGTTTAGGTCAAGGCTTTGCTGGAACGATTGAAACAGAAGTTGGTACCAATAATGACGATGAAGTCAGAGGGATCAGAGCAGCCTTGTACTTTGCAGCTGGTTTAGCGCTACTAGGCTTGGCGCTCGACATTGCCTTTGTGAGGCTGCCTAAAGACGAGCGCGAAGGGTGGGAGGATCCATCTGATGTAGATGGGCAAGAGATGGATGGTATGACCACAGCCGTCGAAGTCCGCTCAGCATAGCGCCCAGCCGAAACAAGTCTTGAGTCAGGATGATCAATCTGGTGCATTAATGAGATGCTCATAAATGACCAGGACAGGGACTGGGGACACGTGCAAACAATGATCAGCTCGTTGCATCCGATCTCTGGTCCGATAAGCGACGACTCGGACATGACGAAGAAGCCCTATTTATATCGCACTCCCGATTCGGTGAACAACGGCTTCTAGCTGTTTCAAATTCTTCTTTTGTTGAAATTAAAGTGCTTGCAGGCGCTGAGATCATGCTCTAGTAGCGCTAGAAGACGTCAAACTTCAAAGCTCTGGTGGATAAAGGTCCAAGCTTTCATTGTTCACGGCGGCTCCGTCGAGCATATTTCCTTGAGGCTCCCTTTCTTTAAGAGTATTTGTATAGAGAGAAACATTGTCAATAGCGGGATAATAATGCTGGAGGGTTATCACGCGTATTATATGAGTAAAAAGTAAATAATTGCGAGATATTGTTTATGGCATGACCCAAAACCATGGAGCTGAACTGATCCAGGGTCCATGCGCTAATTGGTGATTGGGCGCCTTGACGTAGAATGTTAGTTGAAACATCATCTTATTTCACTAAAAAGCATTGGCATTTAATGCCCCGAGCATGGCTTTTTATAAAACATCACGTCCTCGGTTTTCTCATGCCCTCCATTTGTTCTCTTATGCTGCTTATTTTTCTTCCCACTTTCCTTAATTGCTTATTCCTGCAAAGATGCGTTTTCCTTTAGACTTTACCTTGAAACGACTCGCTGAGCGACAAGTGCATGATGATGATGAGAAAACACCCGCCGAGTGGTGTAAATCCACATCTTTGACGAAGAATGGAAATGAGATTATGTTTCCTAATCAAGGAGATGTCTGGTCTGTAGGAGAAACGAAGGGGTTTGGTTGGACTGGTGGTCTCAATGTCGTTGATGGGCAGAGTCAGACCTTCAGTTTGGAAATAGGCTCAGAAGACGACACCGATGGTTCAAAACCAGTCAAGGTCTTTGGTAAGTCACTGTCCAAAGTCGGAAAGTTGATCGGTTCACTAACATGACACAGCGGACAAAACCTTTCAGTACCCTTCTGATGACTGGCAAGTCTGGGACGACGACTGCCCGGATACCTATCTGTCATACTACTGGACAATACCCGAGGATTTCGATATAGGCGATACGAGATTCGTCGCCAGACTGATCAACACGACTGACCCCGACAACGAAACCACCTTGACGAGTAGCTTCTTCTACATCGACTCGAACCCCGCAGAGTTGGCCCTCCAAGCCTTTTCACCAACCGAGTCGGTAGAACCTGAAGCGATAACCTCGTCAACAGCTTCTGCAACTTCAGTATCGACACTCGTCTCCGAGACGTCTACTTCAGCGCCAACTGCAACACTCAACGCAGTAGCAGATGCAGACGTCACAGCGGTGCCAGCATCAGGCGGACTGTCCGCCCAAGCAAAGGCAGGTATCGGCGCAGGCGTCGGTATCTTGGGCCTTATGCTTATTCTTATCGGTTTCTTCTTTTGGTGGTATAAGAAGCGTCAAAACAGAGGTATTCAAGAGAAGGGCTTTGTGAAGCCAGCCTTGACTATCAACACGCCTGAACCACCCATGTCCGATGGTGGACAAAGTCTTCAACCTCGCATGTCTACAGGTGGCCTCAGTGCCAGACCTCGATTGTCTGAAGTCGGAAGTATCGGATCGCGATTGTCTGAGGGACGCATCAGTCCTAGACCTCTTATGGCTGAAGGCCGAAAGAGCCCTAAGCCACGTCTATCGGAAAGTGGCAGTGCCAGACCTCGATTGTCTGAAGGTCGAAGCAGTCCCAGATCACCACTGTCTGAGGGCCGAATTAGTCCCAGACCACGAGTGTCAGATGGTAGTAGTGCCAGGCCGCGCCTTTCCAAAGATATGGAAGATGTGCCTGGAAGTCCTTTATACAGGACTCCTTCGGAGCGGGACAGTCATCGAAGGAGTATACGGATCGTGTACGAGCCTAATCAGGACCCTCTTGGATTACCAGCCGATGCGTCCATGTGGTCGCCCAAGAATTCGCAGGACGGGTTGAATAGATCTTAATAATGTTTGGATGATATAGATAATGAGTAATTAGTTTAATGATATATACCCTGGGTTTCTCACATTTTCTCTTACACCGACGTTCATGTTCATGTGGCGGCCATGGAAAAATAATACCCGAAGCCCCAGTGCAGGACTTAAATCTGTTTTACTCGACCCCTGTCAATATTAATAAGCCGTCATCGTATAGGGGTCAGTACATCAGTTTGTGGCTTAATGAAGCACTGAAAACGCAAGTTCGAGTCTTGCTGACGGCAAAACAACAATTCTTTTGTATTTTTTGCCAACATCATGAATGAATTGGCTGATTGATTCACGCCTTCTGCAGACCAATCACAGTCGATGGAGGTCAATCTGGGTGAGATAGAGATCTATGTATTATAGGCTGCGGGATGGAAATACAACCGTAATTGGCATCAAGGAGGGTTGCAGTCATGTTGACATAGAACTGTCAACCTATGAGGAGGTTTTTGACCTCTGTTCCTGACGCGTAGCTCAGGTCAAGATGATGTGATACGAATGCACAAATCATTGGTCTCGGAAAGCTCCCCTAGCGCAAAGTCAATCCATTCCAAAAACAACCTCAAGATCGTCGCAAGCGAATTTTGGCACTTGACACGAAGCGGTCAGGACAAAAACATAGTACGACCCTGATCCGATGTGAATCAGTCTGACTTGGACAGCATCACAATGATGTCGTGTTACCAGCCCTCATCTCTACGAATCATTGAAGCTGTATGCGTGGCACTATGTATTTTATGCAGTGATTAGCGTCCAATATGTCTCAGTCCAGAGCTAGCTTGGCTCTCAAGTCCCAGCCAAACAACCATAGCACGCGTCGTATGCATAACTTACTATTCAAGCCACGAATCGCTTCCGTAGATCCACCCGTTTGCGCTGATCGATGACGATGTCATCCAGCCACTAACAGTGCCGTGATTATTAGCTCATACTCATTGAACCCTCTCTTCCCTTGTACAACACAACACCATTTGATTTCTCCCCTCCTTTGCAGACGCGTCTTTGTTTTTGCTTCCTCACGATCTACGCGTATTTGATTAAATATGGCACCCAGCACCGAAAGTCCTACGACTACCATCGTTAGGCCGAGGAAACAGAGGCCTATCGAAGCTACTGAACTCGCTACAAAAGATCAAACGTTTACTGATGCGGATGTTTGGGGCCGTGCTGGGCTGGGACGCTCGTGGTTGAGGTCTCTTGTTGGGGCATCGCCGCTTTTTCTCGCGCCAATTGGATCGATATCCATATTCATCACGCTGGTTCAATACGAAGGATCATTCTCACTCTTTACAGCCGCGGTGAAAGAACATGGCTTCTGGAATATCTGCGCTCAGTATGGGCCTCAAATTACTCTCAAGGGCATCGCAGCTGTCATCTGCTGGCTCGCAGTCCAAGCAGTCCTATACGTCTATCTCCCTGGGGAAAACCACAAAGGACAACTCACGCCAGCTGGATATCTTCTCGACTACAAAATCAATGGTCTTTCAGCATGGATCGTGACGCATTTGTTGTACGGAGGACTCAGTTATCTGGGGATTCTGGACCCTGGCTTCATACCCCGCAACTGGAGCAGTCTGATTGGGGCTATGAATTTGGCTGGGTTCGTTATCTCGGCACTTGCCTTTGTCAAAGCGTACCTGGTGCCGTGTCATCCAGAGGACAGAAAGTTTAGCGGTAAGTTGCGCTGAATGCTTTGGTAAGCAAACTCTAATGGAAGCTAGGATCTTTGCTGTACGACTTTTTCATGGGAATTGAGTTGAATCCGAGATTGGGCGATAAGTTTGACCTCAAACTGTTTAGCAATGGTCGAGCTGGAATGATGGTGTGGACTTTGATGTAAGTTGTTTGATATCCCTGTAAGGATATTTGCTTACATGGCGCAGCGACTTTTCCAATATGGCTTATCAGTACCAGAACCAAGGGTACGTTGAGCCATCATTAATTCTGGTAACGGCACTTCAAACACTTTACGTGCTGGATTTCTTCATCAACGAATCCTGGTATCTCCGCACGATCGATATCGCCCACGATCACTTCGGCATGTATCTAATCTGGGGTTGCTTCTGCTTCCTCCCAACAACATACACCATCCAAGGCCAATATTTGGGTCTCTACCCATCATCAGCCTCAACGCCTTACCTCGCCTTCTTCTTCACCCTCGGAGTAGCAGGCTACGTCATGTTCCGCGTCGTCAATCACCAAAAAGACACCGTCCGACGAACAGGCGGCAACTGCATGATCTGGGGCAAGCCCGCCGAGTGCATCACAGCGCGATTCCGAACCTCGGACGGCAGACAGCATACGAGTTTGTTGCTGTGCAGCGGCTTCTGGGGGTGGTCTCGGCACGCAAACTACGTGGGGGACTTGTTGCTCAGCTTTAGTACTTGTGCGCTGGTCGGTAGCACAAAGGCAGTGGTGTGGTGGTATGCGGTCTGGATGCTCATGTTGCTTGTTCATCGGTGTATTCGGGATGAGAAGAGGTGTTCGGTCAAGTATGGAGATGCGTGGACTGAGTACTGCAAGCGTGTGCCTTGGCGATTCATTCCTGGCGTTTGGTAGATGGGAGTCTGGGACATTTGCTACGATCAAGGATCATTGCTATGAGATGTGAATAGAAGGCGTTGCTGAATATCGGAAGCGAGATTAGGATCTAGACCAAATAGACTCGGAATGCTGTTATAGGTAGTACTTAGAGAGCAGTCTACCACTTGTACCAGTTCTTGTCGCGGAGCCTGCATGGGTCGTTACACTGCCCGCCAAACAGATGCGTGAATACGCGAGATCAAGTTGTACAGAAGCTCGCCGCAGTTCCATTCTCTTCCGTTGTCTCAGACAAGCAACTATATGCCGATTTGACAAGGAAGTTCAACCAAGCAAACGTGTACATCTTTCCGATGCTGCACCCGATGCTATCTTGTGCGAGTATAGTCAATTTGTGCAAGGTCTTCGGAGTGATCTTGCCTGAGTACATGAGAACTCGATTGCCGACTGAATTTGTTGCCAGTGAACCTATGGCAGCTACATTTCGTTACCATGGAGCGGCATGATCAGATCGTAGAAGACATCGCGGACAGGATACGCACCTTCTACAAACTCGAACAGCCATATCGGATATCACACGGCTCTTCGAGCAGTACTCGTCCTCGCCATTCACCTGACGCCAAAACCATCGACATCGGAATATTATCTCAAGTCATCTCTGTCGACACCAATAAGAAGACATGTTTAGTGGAACCCAATGTGCCAATGGATCGTCTCGTCGAAGCAACAATACCATACGGGCTGATACCTCCAGTCGTGATGGAGTTCCCCGGCATCACAGCCGGAGGTGGATTTTCAGGAACATCCGGTGAAAGCAGCTCTTTTCGCCACGGCTTCTTCAACGAGACAGTTAATTTTGTTGAAATGATACTCGGTAATGGGGACGTGGTGAAAGCGTCACCTGGAGAACGGGGAGATCTGTTCCATGGAGCTGCTGGTGCAGCGGGGACGTTGGGCGTCACGACGCTGCTTGAAGTACGACTTGTAGAGGCCCAGAGGTTCGTGAAAACAACATACCACCGGGTCGAAAGTATTGCAACTGCCATTTCCGAGACGAAGAAGTTTTGCGAGAGATCAAATATTGACTACATCGACGGAATCATCTATTCCAAAGACCATGCAGTCATCATAACCGGGCAACTTACAAACTCCAAAACTCCCGACTCGTCTTTAATGACCTTCAGTAACGCCGTAGACCCATGGTTCTATCTATCTTCACGTACAAGATAAAACACAGGGTCTCTCACCGTCTTCGTCTGTCACTGAGTGCATACCACTCAGCGAATACCTTTTTCGCTACGACAGAGCAGCGTTTTGGGTTGGTCGTCAAGGCTATACGTACTTCAAGATCGTCCCATTCAACAGATTCTTTCGATGGCTCTTGGACGACTATTCGCATACCCGGACACTATACCACGCCCTTCACGCAAGTCGCATCTCTGATCAATTTGTAGTACAGGATTTAGCTTTGCCTTATGATACAGCCGAGGAGTTCATCAGCTGGGTGGATTCTGAGCTTGGTATATGGCCCCTGTGGTTATGTCCGCTAAAGGAAACGAGGATGCCGACATTTCATCCCGTCGCTGCAAAGGGCGCTGAAGGATCCGAGATATCCCAACCTATGCTCAATATCGGCGTCTGGGGCTGGGGACCTTCCAATCCCGAAGAGTTTAAGACCAAGAATCGCGCCCTGGAGGAGAAATTGGCAGAGTTTGGCGGCCGAAAGTGGCTATACGCCCACACGCACTACACAGAAAAACAGTTTTGGGAACTTTACGATCGGTCTTGGTATGAAAGGCTGCGGGAGCGTTACTTTGCAACGACTCTTCCGACGGTGTATGACAAGGTGAAGCATGTGGAAATGGAGCCGGAGGAGAAGTCGATGGAGGAGGGATGGAGTTTGAGGGCGCTGTTGCACAGGTGGCCAATTGGGGGACTTTATGGAATGGTTCTTGCGTTTTACTCGGGGGACATCAGTTTGCATCGGAGCGCGACTTGGAAGTACAAGAAGGAGTAGACAGTCGCGGCTAGCCTAGGTTTAGTTCGAGTCAATTGCATTCGATGCGCTATATATAAACTGTTTATCCTCGATCAGAGATCGAGATGACACAGGCTATCATGGATGAAATCTTTAGTCACCACACGACATCGTCTTGTCGTATGGGTCCTACAGGAAATGTAAATTACTGTGTCGATTCCAAGTTCAGAGTGAATGGGTTGACGAACTTCGGGTCGTGGATGCATCAGTGTTTTCCCGTACACCAGGAGGTTTTCCTGCTGCGCCGACTTTCATGATTAGTCAGAAGGCTTTTGGTGGAATCTTGCGGAGTATCAAAATCTAAAATTGACTTGGGTAGTTTATGGTAGTTCTCATTCGCAGACTGACTGCTCCGATATACCTTCAGAGAGCATCAAGGGCGGTCTCTTGAGGAAGACCCTTGACCTTTTGGTTTCCTTAGTAGATTCGTAATTTTGCCCACAAGAGAAGGTTTTCTCTTCTTTGCTGGAACACTGTTCTTTGTACCGCTCTCCTCCTGCTTCCCATCAGTCTCTTGCAGCGGTTCATCTAGCGGTTCATCTTCCGGCAAGTACAAATGCTCCATAACCCAACCAACAGCCTCCCTCACAGCATCCGGCCTCTCCTGGATAACACCATGTCCGCAATCCGGCAAGTGAACATATCGATTATTCCTCGAGAGCTGCAGCTGTACTTTCTTCAATCTCTCATCCTCTTTATCCGTCGCATCGAGCATTTGTTTTTGAATCAACAAAGTTGGGGTGACCATGTTATGTTCTGCCGCGAGGGCTCGCTCGTACTGCATTTGTTTCCATTTGAGAGTGTTTCCACGAATGACGACGAGTGGTTTGTTCTCAAGGATTTGATCTTGGTACTGTCGCTGTTCAATCTCGGGATCTATGCCAGTTTCTTGGCCTGTTTCCACAAGGACCATTCCTGCGACTTGGTGGGGTCTCGCTTCGAGGCAGAGTCTGGCGAAGGTGCCACCGTATGAATGGGCGATGAGAACATATTCTGAAGGCGAATCGGACCCATCAAGATATTCTAACAGTTCTGAGATGGCGTATCCAGGGTTTATGTTTGGGTCAAGTCGATCCCAGATGAGAATCTGATAAGCGTTGAGAAGGTCCGCCAGGAGCTCCCACGAAGCGCAGGAGTCACCTGAGCCATGGAAGAAGATGATCAAAGGAAAGGCACTATTTGGGTCGCCTCTTGTTCGGAAGCGTGTTTTCTTGCCTGGCTGTGGCATATTTTGTGGTGTTGAAAAGATAAAGTGATGACGTCAAGACTCGAGTAAGCACAGCACGTGGGCTAGTCCAATCTTATCTTTTATTTAAGGTTTTTGAAGGTCAGTCGAGTCGCTGCCTGTTAACGCAATCAGGAACATGAATGAGGCATGAAGTTCAACAATGAGCGTTCCTGTCCTAAAATTTCATAAGATTGAGGCTATGAATACATTTTCTTCAGGGTTTTCGCTACTACATTTTATTCTCATGGGGCTGAATCACACTCAAACTTTCACCAGAGGACAAGACTAATACCGTAGCATGTGTTGGTCAAGCGACAATGTTTTATCATTCTTCATGTCTAAGTTGACCTACGAAACCTGGCAGAACCTTCTGCGTTTCATAGTCACGAGTGAAATTAAACGACATCGAGGCATTGACAAAAACTGCAAAGTTTTTCTAAAATTTGATTCCGTGGTGGCTATTCAGGGCGGAAAGACGTTTGGAAATGAAAACAAAGTCCAGGCTTCTCACACGATGGCATGAGCGACAATTAGCAGTGTTACCGGTGTCTCCAACGTGGAAAGAAAAAGACTCATCTAGTCGAGAACAACAAGCGTCGTTGAGAGAAGGCGACTTCTGACCCGAGTCCCGGGCTTTTTTGCTGCGATGGAATGTGATCACCAATTGATCTTCCAAATCACAACTATCTATTGGTCAATTCTTTAGATGCATGACTAGCTGGTAAAAAATGATGATACGAAGAGGCGATCACAATTGAAGTTCTTGTAGCACGACACTACAAAGGTCTAGATGCGCAAAAGCCACCACGTGCGATCAATTAAGTCTAACCGCATGACGTCGCTGAAGCTATTCTAACTAGAAAATGAAGACTATCGACAGATCGGCTGTGCTATACGACGTTACTCTCATTAATTCCGCAGTGCATTGAAAATGCAGGGTCAAGGCTCGAGAATCTTCCTCGTATTGATAGATACGCTTAACTTCTTTAAGCATCACAGCCGCAGGGGTCAAGCCGAGTCCAAGAATAACTGACCCTCCAATTGGTGGACTTCTGTCGCTAGCCTTGTATTGGTTAGTCATGCCTTCGGCTTCCCCAGAGGCTGGAACTCTCGACGAAGAAAAAAGACGGAAATGGAATGGTAAAGTCCCTGGAAAACTGTGCTAGTAAATTTGTCATGTCGAAAGAGACCATTCTGGACTGGAGACTAGCAATTGACCGACACTGCTACGTAGCAATGCAACAGCGCAACATCGTACCTTGATGCGCTTCGGCCACTTCGACTTCAATGCTTCCTACTATAGAGCCGACGTGCCGAGTTGATGAAGTCATTTCTATTTTTATGCCTTGTCTTGGAGATCTAAAGATCTATAAAGACTTGAAGATCTACCCACGATAATCTACATTCTCATCATCAATCATCTCATCTCATCTTCTCAAGCAACTCACTACCAAACACTCTTCAACTCCACAAAACAACTCTCTTCCACTTCTCTTCTCCACAAACAACAAACACCACCAAAATGAAGTTCACCACCTCTCTCTTCGCTCTCGCCGCCGCCACCGGTGCCATCGCTGCTCCTGCCGATGCTCCCACCGTTAACATGATGGCTGCTTCTCCCCAGTGGACCATCCAGTCCATGCAGCGAACTTGCGACAAGCCCGACACTACCTGCACCTGGAATTTCAAGATCAACACCGGCAGCGGCGCCGCCACTGCTTGCAAGTACGTCGTCAAGGCTTCCAAGAACGCCTCCAAGGCCAACGGCGGCCCTGCCAAGTGCGGCACCTTCACCATCACCTCCGGCTGGAGCGGCCAGTTCGGCCCTGACAACGGCTTCACCACTCTCTCTGTTGTCAGCAGCAAGAAGCAGATCATCTACCCCAGCTACACCGACAAGCAGCTTGCTGGCGGCAAGGTTGTCAAGCCTGACCAGAAGTACGCCCCTGCTTCTCTTCCTTAAGCGGGTTACGGTTTTATGATTGATGGATGGACGGGTTGGGATGAGCGATAATTCTTAATACACGAATGGTATCTAAACGGATGGGATAGATGTATATACACTTCTCGAGAACATAAACCACATATTATTACACCACAACTTGACCCTCTCAATCAGTGATGTCTCCAAGAAAACAAAAGCTAATTCTGTGTCAACAACTAGCACAACAGTCAGCAAGCTTCTTATTTCGTTTTCGCTAGGTGTCATATATGGGTAAAGGATGAATGTCAAAGATGGTAGGCTAAGAGGTTATCACAGCATCTTTCTACTATTGTCTACTTAGTTAAGCATCCGTACACACCATAACCCAAACAAAGCACGCATCGATCATAACTCTTCCGTACATCATAATCATGAGCTCTCGGCCATCTTCAATACTGCCAAAGCTTATGGCAGGACATTATAGTTTGTCATTTACAGGTCACTAGGTTCATCCTCAAGCTCAACGGCTTCCTCAACGACCTGCTTAACCTTCTTCTCCATCTTCTTTTCAGGACCTTCGTTGACAAGCTTTCGAGCATTTACTTGAATCGTGATCGAGTTGCCAACCTGCATCCTACCACCAAAGTTGAAAGAGAACTTGGTATCGTCAGATACAGCAGGCTCGGGGAACCAGTTGCTAAAGTCGACAATTTCATCTTGGCCTAGTCAGCTCTATACCTTTTGTAGTATCTTGGGGGAGAACTTACCCTCGCAAGCATTCTTGCCAGGCTTGACATCAGCTCCCGCAAACAGCGGCGCCAACCACGTAACAACACCAGGCGCAAAGAAGGCGACACCGTCCTTCTCAGCAATAAACTTGCGTTCCATCTTCGTACCCTCTGCGAGAAGCTCCTCGCGATACTTGCGCACAGCCCAAGGTAGATCCTTATAATCGACACGCATAACCCGAAAGCCATCAGGATGCATGAATTGGTCAAAGTCGCCAGGGTAAGGAAGATCGCCACCGGCATCGGTCCTCCAGTACTTGTCGAGGTAGTCCATTGCCCAGGCGATCTCTTTGGGTGCTTCAGAAGGGCTGGGAACGGCGTAGATCTCTGCCTCGAAGTTGGAGCTGACGCTGCATTCGGTCTTCCACTCGACTCGCTCTTTAGGAGGGGAGGCCATGTTCATGAGAGCTCGGAGCTCGGCGGCGCGTTCATGCTCGCCGTTCTTCTCGGCCTCAGAGATCTGACGGTGGATACTCAGGGCAGCTGAGTCGCCGATTTGGATTTCGACATGCTGCGCCGCTGCCCAGGAGGCGAGGAGAGGGAGGATGGCGTTGGTGAACTTCATTTTCGAGACAAAGATGTTAAGCGACGAAGGGGGTTGCCCGACGAGGTCAAGGGTGAGCGTGAATATTTATCGCATCTTCCTCTCGGTCATTTCCTCATGGAGGAAGAACCGGTTTGTTATCGCAGCCAATCGAGAAGCAAGAGATTGACGCTACCAATGGTCCGGTTCAGGCACCAGAGCAAAAAGACTGGGATTATTCCCGGTCGTGACGGTGAAGGATGCCGTCACCCGAGAGATGTTATTGGTAGGCTTAGCGGGGTCGTTGTTCAAAAATGCAAAAAACATACAACAGCGGGGATTCGCTGGTCGTCACCGACCCAACTACTAATCCGCCGGTTAGTGGCTTGACTATGGGAGAGCGGACGGGATCCCGTATTTTCCACTACCTTTGGTCGTATGTACCAGTTGAGCTATAGTAACAGCTTATATACTGCTGGATATTCGGCGTCGTATCCACTAGTGCCAACTTGACTTTGACGCCCACAACTCCAAGTCCCGCCCGATCCTCCCGGGTAGCAAATCGCCAAAATACCCCGACGCACTATCTGATGAAGATTGTGACTGTTCAGCGCCCAAGGTCTATGATATAGAACAAGATCGTGTTCACTTGCACTATTCTTCTCTACTTGTCACATGAATTGACAAATTTTGAACGCGTTAACCGTTGAAGACGCGTTTCCTTTTTGTGTCGGCGAACACAACCGTGAACTTTTTAGGCAAGCCATTCGCACAGCGCACGAATCAACCCATCATTTCATCTCATCAAAAGGCTGTGAACTACGTCATCGCAGATTCTCCACGAATCTTTTTAGCGCTATCCTCTCTCCAGACCACAACCACAATGAAGCTGACCGCCAACGTGCACATCAAAGCCAATATTGACATCCACCATCCGTACCCAATCTTCGCTTTCGCAATAGGCGACACAACAGTTCCAATCGCCGCCATGATATTTCGCGCCAAGTTCAGATCCGCAACAACAGAAGCGCCGACTCCGGGTTGAATGTCAACGAGAAACGGCATCACCGTCGATGTGACGAGCATGAACCCCAGACCGAACAAGAACGCACCGATGAGAGGAGTTATCCAGAATGCTTTGCAATCGATCAACCAGCCGTAGACGAGGAGCCCTGCGGGGACGAAGCCCACTCCGTACCATGCTGTCTTGAGTCTCTCGACGGGGTGGATTTCTCCGTTGTGGATGAGTTGGGATTGACGTAGCCTGGCGTCGCTCAATTTTCCACCGACGACACTGCCAATGGCGTACCCGGCGCAGTTACTGATGTAGCAAAGGCCGATTTCGATTGATGAGAAGTTGTATGGTTGCGCGGAGTATGCAAAGGGAAGCGTGGTGGTCAAAGAATAAAGGCTGCCGTAGCATATGCTGACGTACGCGATGGGTAGGGCAATTGACGGCACAAGCAGAAACTTGAGTTTCGGTAACGGCGCTACGACATCGCGTTTCAATGCCTGATACCATGGCTGCTTCTCTTGGCTCTCACGCTTGACCAGTGTCTCGGGCAAAAGCAGCATAGTGAGCATAGCGACGCTGAAGGTAAATATGCCCATGAAGTACAGATTCGCGCGCCAGCCAAGCCAAGCCTGTAGTCCACCACCGATGATAGGTGAGATCAGAGGCCCAAGCAGTGTACCCATGTAGAACCATCCCAAGGCTGAGCCTCTCTCAGTCGAGATATAAATGTCACCTATGACTCCCGCGCCGACGCTCTGAGCCGAAGAACATCCCACCGCCTCGATGAACCGGAAGAGAACCACAAGAGGGAAGTGGTTGGATAATGCACAAGCAATGACAGCGACCATTGAGAGAACAAAACTGGAGATCAGAACAGGTCGACGGCCGTGTTCTTGACTCAGAGTGCTCCACCACAATGGCGCAGTGGCTTGGCCGATGAGGAAGACTGTTGTGACAAGGGAAACGTTTGATTCAGTCGTGTCGAAGTAATCGAGGAGAGTCGCAAAAGATGGAAAGAAAATATTTGATGCGAAGGGCGCGGTGAATGCCGATAGTGTGATTATCGTGACGATGGCATGTTTCTGCGATATTGAGTGAGTAGTTGGGTCCTCGAGACGAGTCGTGAAACAGAGCTTGTCGAGCCATGAGCCTTTCAGCTGAGGGACCTTCTCACAAGTTGTCGCTTCCAACATTTCGCTACTTTGCAAGAACGATCGGATACACAGAAGAAATGAATACATGAATATCTGATGGGGTACATTTTGCAGTGATATATGCAGCCATGTGAAAATTTGCAACTCTTTGCTAATACGTTGTAAATCATCCGTGTGTGAGGAATCGACTTTCGAGACATGGACTATCTTTAGACTTCTACTATGACGAAGTCAGCTCTTCGCAACCAATGGTAGGTCAGGTACGGTTGAGCCGATAGATAACCTTAGCGCAATGTCACCATTCAACGTTGTATCGCCGCTACCACACAGCCTCCGCGGGAGTTGCCGTGCGGATCTATGTTTCCGGAACCCTATAGATAGTCTTTCTACAACGTCGCTGTCATATACGAGCCCGATATATGCGAGAAAACTTTCGCAAATGCTGCCGACTTTAGGCGCTAGGTAGGTCATTCTTGAACTTGGAAGTCACTGTCGGATTCGTATTTGGAGGGCTTAACCGCTGGTGCCACGGCACGACACAACCAGTATGAGAGCCAGCCCCGAACAGACATCTATCAATCTATCAACAGTTTAATGATGAACTGTGCGGTGAGTGATTGCCCATGAAGGGCTCATGTCTCAAGTAAAATTGTCCATGCCGTCAATTTGGAACTGGTCAGCATCCTAAGCCCTCAAATACGACGAGGAGAAACTCTGCTATTAGAACCATTCACGAAATCTCGTGGTATCCTAACTTGTCTATTGTCCAATATTCGGAATTGCCAGCCAGACTTAAAACTATCTTTCAAAAGTAATTATGCCTGATCCGTGGCGCAAGCCTTACCCGAGATGTCGATGAGCAATTCCGTCGTATTAACGGCGTAGGCGAAAGAACACCAGCTAGCTCCAGGGGTCCTCAGGGTCTATTGAATCTTGGCTCAATAGCGCCACGAACTATCGAGTTCCCGAACGCTCTAAGATCCACCAAAAACTCCAAAACCCATGACATAATCCACTCTCAAATCATAAGCGATTCAGCTTGCGCTGTGATCCTGGCTCGAAATTGTTTCTTTTTGGTGATGGAGGACGTTGTCGATAATCCCCGACAGTCCGATCGACTCTTGGCAGCTGAGAGATGCACTTTTAAAGCGTCACGGGCCGCCACTGCCACATTCTTGTCGGTGTCGCTGATTTGGAGTCAATCGTTACACTCGCTTACGATGCGTTCAATTCTCGCTTTCGCAGCTCTAATCACCGCGGACCTAGTCGCAGGCAGCGCGTGCAAACCCCGATCAAGCAACACCTTGCCAACACTTGCCTCTGCGACCGACTCGACCAGCACATCAACACCCACCAACGATGACACGCTTCCAAAAGTCCGCAACATCGCTGTCAACGGCAACATGGCCGAAATCGACGAAGAAGACCCTCTCATTGTCCCCGACTGGGACGTAATCAACGATGCGAAGATCGTGGGAGGTGTCGGACGCGTCGAGCCCGGGAGTTCCGAACGAGGCGCTTGTGCTATGAGCGCCGCGAATGTGGACGTCAATCTACGAAAGAGGGATATTGGTTCTGGCGTCAGCATGTCGCAGACCATGAGCGATCTCGAGGTTGGAACAACATACACCATCCGCTTTTACTACCGCCTTGTTCTAGCACAGGGCGTGACGGATTGTCAATTGACTGCTGGCTTTGGCAATTCGCTTATCTACAACATCGCCGTCGCCAGCCTCGACGTCTCTGAGGCTTGGACAGAGGTTCTCAAGACTGCTGATGCTGCAGAGAGCAGCGCTGCTCTCAAGATCCAGATGGAGTGTCGGGGTGGTAGTGCTACCATTCTTCTCGACTCGGTCTTTGTCTCGAACAAGGTTACGCCTGAGAACATCGATCAGTTCGCTATTGACTTTGGCAACGATGGAAGCGGTGCCAATCCTCCTTTCGAACAGGGCCCTCAAACCACTGCATCTTCCGAGCCTACTTCGTCCATCGAGCCTGTCACAACTGAGCCTCCCTCTTCTATCGAGCCTATAACAACCGAATCTGGACTCGACGTGGCAACAACCACAACCGCCTCCGAAGCCCCATTCTGCTCCAAGTCTCTCAACGGAGGATGTTGGTGGAAGGGCTCCTCGCTTGGCTGTGCAAACAGAGGCTATTGGCCTGGACCCGGCGGTGAAGGCCGTATGGTGCCTCGTCCTGATAACTACCCCGAGCCTCTCAGCCAACTGTGGTGCGTAGGCTGGTGCTCCCTTTCTCCTGGTTGCCGATCCGCTGCGTACAACCCGAAAGACGGCACATGTCGCTTTTCCGAATTCGCCGTTCAAGACTCCAACTTTGTTGAGGGTCCCGATGTTCACACTGACACTGAGGGTGTTTACTACTGGCATGATCTGTCCTGCTTCAATTGTCCTTGTAATGAGGGTGACAAAGTTGAACCTGAGCCTGTCCCGACTCCTTCTGAAACTAGCTCAGTCGGCCGCCTCCCTCCTGCATCCACCTGTCCCAAGGCGCTAGAGAATGGCTGTACCTGGAACGAAGGCTCTCGTGGAGGGAGCGACATCAACTGTCAATATCGCGGTCGCTGGCCCGGGGATGACGGTACAGGATACATCGTCGAGAAACCTCGAGACTACCCCATGGCTTTGAGTCAGTCGTGGTGCGTCGCATGGTGTTCACTCTTACCAGGCTGTCGGGCGGCGGCGTTCATCTACGAGGGCCGAGTTTGCCGCTTCTCAACTCATGCTGTTCATGACGACGACTTTGTCAGGGCTGATGATCCTAATTCCGACTCAGAAGAGCTGGGTATCTACTACTGGCATGATCTGTCTTGTATGGACTGTCCTTGTAAAGATGATGACGAGACTACTCAGCCGCCTACTACTTTTGTTCGCTCAGTCACCACCGTTTCAATTGGTGCTACTACTACAGAACCTACTACCACAGAAGACAGAACTTCAATGGTATGGACATCGGCAAAGCCACCGCGCCCTTCCGCCGCCGATGCCTGATAATGGTCAAAGGCTTCTGAACTTTGCGAAAAGAGCTATAATATTCCAGTGGAAGATTTCTGAGGCGTTCCTCAGAGCGTCAACTGTCGACAGTACCGAAAGATCCCGGTGGAACATGAGCCCAAAGTTGCCAGCCAGGTTCGATGGCCCATTCACTAGAACAACAACCTCGACTATCGCGCTTGGAGCTTCTCGCAGGAGAACATGAATATGGAGTTATTGTTGCATTTTATGCAAGGAGGATTGATGAGCTTGATTATGTCGATGATGCGCCTGTGCATGACTGGTATCCTTGTCAGTATTTTGCCTGTAGGAGTTGTGTTGCCAATTGAAACTGGACATGGGATCTTTAGATGAGCTGAATGAGCGGTAATGTAGCGTTGATGTTGTTTGTTCTTGTATAAAACAATATCAAAATGTAAGTGTTGGCTGTTACATTCATCGTCGTATTTGTTGTGATACGTATGGCACTTGTTGGTCTGAACCGCAGCCACAAATGAGCTTCTCAGTGTATCATGAAGTTGACAACGAAACAGCTTATGGCCGGATGATGGATAGAAAGGTGGGATTCACTGCTGCGACACAGATATATATACCCGGAACAGGTACCTCTTGCGCCTTCTTCCTCATCTAGCAACCAATATAAAAATACCAGCTCGCACTAAAGAAGGCTATCTTGAAAGGAACCACAATATGAGCTCGAATACAAGCACTAACACTACAAGCAGCGATGCTCCCCTTACCAACGGAAATACCAATGGCGTCGCCGCTCGTGGGAGCAATCGTAATGCGCCGTCCCCGGAGCCGATCCCTCCAGCCAACCCGAATACTCCAGCAAATGAGAACCCTAAAACGAACGGGACGCAGGTAAACGGAGTGCAAACAAACGGCGGGCGGTAGGTTGACAACTGGGATACTCGGGTAAGGACGTTTGTTCCCTTTGAAGAATTGTTGGAAGTATATGGGATAGAGTGAGGTTGATGGAGATGGTCAATTGTTGAGCCAGCTATAGTCAGGTATAGAATACGCGCAAGAACTTTCTGTACCGCACAATCAATTGAATGAAGAAAGAATAGCCGTTTTCCTACTAAATTTTACATGTCGCAAGATGGTGACTCTTTTTGCGACGTTCCTTAGTAACTGTAAAGGTGCAGATGAGATCCGAACCCCCACCACACAAGAACGAGCCAGAACATGCCTATTCGTAACCAACATCATGAATATAAAAAACAACAGCTTTGTCTGCAAAAATAAATGTATGAATAAGTCAAAAAGAACGACCACGGCAGGAGTCGAACCTGCAATCTCTAGAGAATTGGAAAACGGTGAGCCGAAATCTAGCGCCTTAGCCATTAGGCCACGCGGCCGGTTTCTTGTATGATGATGCCTTCACTTTGACACTCCATAGACGTACGGAATACGAAAACTGGTCGGCGCCGGGTATGGTTTTTAACATCACAAGTTGAGACTTTTCAACATATTATGTAATGTTACTTTTTTTTTTGAGTTGCGAAAGTGGGTTCCAGATGGCTATCATGCAACGTTCAAGCAAAGTAACAACTTACTTTGCTTCATCCTTAACGGCAGCCTCGAAATCGTCCAAAAACTTCCAAAGCGTCTTCTCCCTCCATCCTTTTGCCATCCAATCATTAGCCGTCTTAGGAAACACATCCATAACGCCCATAGCAAACCTATCATGCGCCGGGATAAAGAAAACGTTATCCTGTGCATCCGCCTTCTGTGCTTCCTTGATCGTCTCAATTGCCAACTCTATGTCCTCTCCGATATTCGGATCAAAGAATGTCTCGCCTGCCTTGCGACCCCGCTTGACGTTGATGTCGTCGAATACACTGCCTGGACAGCGGGAGAGGAGAGAGCGTAGGGACTCGGAAAGGGTCAGGTGCTGGGAAAGGTTGGAGGGCATGGGAAGGTAAGGAGATGGTCGGATCTCACCGCCGTGGTGACAGAGATCGCCGCCCATGAGGATGAATGTGGAGGGAGAGGTGGTTGTACGGGCGAGACCGGCGAGGTGACCTACTGCATGGCCAGGAGTATCGAGGAGATAGAATGACCCATCGCCGAAGAAGTCGAATGCTTTGAATGGGCCGACCTTGAGCGGTTTTTCGTCAAAGTTGATTTCTCGAAAGTTTCGTCCCCTAGAAACTGTCAGTTTTTGGCTCGGTCGACTGTTAGATGATGCTCACTTATAATCGACCTCCCGAATGGGGGAGTTGGGATTTTCTGGGTATCCAGGGCAGTAAGCTTCCTTGAAACCCTGTCCGACGACCAGCTCTGTGGATCCAGGAAATGTCGAGACATCTCCAATGTGATCAAAATGATGGTGACTAATGTAACAATTAGCAACTCGGAACTCTTATCAGCTTCGAGTACACTGACCTCCAAATCACACTGTCAATCTGGGCAGGTTGCATATTGTTCTCCTGCAGAATATCGGCAACGTTCTTGGGAACATCAACGCCGAGTTGCGCACCAGTAATGGTGTTGCACCACATGGGCGAGAAATTCTCCAACGGGTTCTTGGGCACTCCCAAGTCAAAAAGCGCTCTCTTTCCCGAAGAGCTTTCAACCAAGAACGACCACGTGGTCACCGTAGGCATATAGTCCATGCCCTTCATGGGAGGCGTCATAAGATGCGAAGCAGCCAGCTTTGACAGACGCAGAGACGAATCAATGATGCTGACTCTAGCAGCAGCGCCATCGGGCACATCGAAGCGAGGTTTCTCAGCCATGTTGATCTGTTTGATACGAAAACTGTAGGATTGCGATTTTGAGGGTGGATTTGACTTTTCGTGTAGTGCAAATGGAAGTTTTATAATTGTTTCGGAATGCCGAGGGTCCGAATTGCGAGGTTGAATAACGTTAAGCTACCGACTGGTCCGTAGACGGAGGCCGATTGGATCGCGAAAAGGCTTCGAAATGGCGAAGTGGAGGTCCTGGAGCGTCATGCTTACAGCTGACCGGAAACTCCGTCGCCCGTCGCGTTATTTCCTGGCAGTCTTCGTCATGCATTTTGTAAGTTTGTTTGTCAATGAATCCGATTCTTATCGCACACGCTGTCTTCATGTTTGATTGGGAAGGTAAAGTTTTTATCATGTTGATTTTGGGACAGTTTGTTATTGAAGCGCTGTTATTTGTGTTGACAGACATCCCCGCGACGTTATTTGTATCGCTGACGCCTGGGTACCATCAGTGGACCTTTCACTCCGAACCAATAAACATGACGTACCTAAGTAGGTTGAAAAGGTCTGCTTCTTCAGGATCAGAAGCTTTGGCCCCTAAAAGCATGAGAGACGAAATTATTTGGTCACTTTATGCTGGCTCAGACCGGTCGTTTTAGCAACCTAAGCCCCGCATCCACCTCTTGCATTACCACTGCTCACTTTCAAATCATTGCCTTTGAACTCCCACCAGTCGAAACATCAGCGCAACATTTACAGCCTCCTAGACAGCGTCACGAATTTCGCTCAGCCCCAAAGATCAATATCTCATTTTCGCGACTCATTTTACTCCAGACGCTATTCCTGTGCTGGTATGTTTGCTTACTGCTTATTTCTACCTCTTGCTTGACCTTAGCTCACTCAGCCCCCGACCTTTTTGTTGCCTTTCCCGCCGCACATCACCCACGCATGTCCCATCGTTCCCCCTCCTGCCGTTTGATACCTCATCCCTTAACTAAACATCTCCCCTCCTATGGTATCATGTCTTCCTCACAGACAGAGTCGAGCAACCAAGCAGGTGACCTACCGATCTAAGTGAAGGTGTCCCCTTTCCAGACCCAGACAAGGACGCTCATTTCTTGGAATCGGCAGCCGAGCCAGGTCCAGCCCCGAAATCCAATGAGCCAGCTGAGACAGAGAAGCCGAAAGCGACCAAGGCAAAGGCAAAGACGACATCTGCTTCTACTAAACCAGCAAAGGCCGAGCAAGCAAACACAGAAAACAAGATGGTTGGCGGCCGTTTTCCTAGCCAGCATCCTTGAACTAGGAAATTTCGAGACAGCCTCAACGCTGGGAAACCAAACTGAACTTACTACCTGGGAGCAATCAAGATCTTTGACAGTGAGTAGAACATGCCGAAAGGACTTCTAGACCAGATCGAGCACTGGCGCACTCTTGGGATAAAGGCCAAGAAGCGCTCAGCTGCTGAGCAACAGGAATGCGACAAGCGGGAAGCAGTACTGCATTCTACCAGAATGATGGCGGCCGAGCTGGGATCCGGCCATGCCAACCATGAAGCTCTTTCGGAGGCCAAGGCGGTAATGGAACTAAACTTCATCGAGCCAAGCACTTCCAAACTTCTTGTTGGCCAAAAACGTTCCCGAGCTACAGGAAAGAAGCCAGCTGCCAACAAACGCGCCCGCAAGGCAGCGCCATCTAAAGGCAACTCACAGGAAGCTGAAGATGCGGACGAGGCAGAAGAAGAATGGAGCTCGGAGACCGAGATCAAGACACAGCTTAGCTACAAGGGTTATAATCATAGGTCTTTACTATAACTGGCTCAACCTTTATCAGCATAAGACTAACTTGCGATATAGATTCTCGTCGCTTAAATGGTCACTCGTTCGGAGTACAGTGGAGCATAGTATGGGAACTTGGGACGTAGGAAATTCGCAAGGTTTTATCATGGGGCTCGGAATGGAATATTGGCCTGTCTTATTGCGACAGAGATGATGATTCTTGCTGATTTAATGTTTTAATCTTGAACATGGTGTTGCACGTATCGCCAGACTGAAATGCTTTTCCCTTAGCCCTGAGACGCAATGACTTTGGCGCTAGATAGACCTTCACGTTGAGCAAGAAAAGCCTAGTATGGCGATGAACTTACAGAATCAGCATGCAGTTCTCATTGTCATACGCTTCCAAAAACCAGGTGTAGTAGTCTCATGAGCGGGCATGTCGCAGCGATTGTTGTTTCTGACGTGATGGACCCTTCCTTGTTAGTCTTGAAGGAGTTTTGTGTCGCAAACGATTCTGTTAGTAAGCTATCCTGAGGACTTTGGGGCATCTCACCCCTCGAGCGAAGTTAGCGCGTGTCACTAGAAGTTGAAGAGCCTCAGTAGAAACCGAGCAGGATGGCTAGGAGTTGGACAGGGCCAGTGAACCACAAGCGAGGCTTCCATGACGAGGGTTCAACCTACAAAGCCGAGCAATGACTTCCGCCTCGGAAGGTTTCTCGGAGAAAGGCAAGCGTGATATGGCACTGAATCATCTCAGGCCGATATAAAATAGTGCATTCGGTCTTTATACAGAACTCACTGACATCCTGTCGGCACATTCTCTCACCACAAGCCTGAACCGGCGACGGAGGACCTTCGTGCAAGACAGCGAACCTGAATTATTCCAATCTTGTCACATACTTCCTATCTTGTTTTGTGCAAGGTAAAGCCGGTTTGATTGTTGCTACTGGCGATAGCCTTGGATATCTCCAGAACTCGACAAACTCACGGGAGGATAACAGTTAAAGCGTTTTCAAAGTTTTCGTGTTTGGAATACTATGACTCTAATACTGATGGCGTCAAACGGGACTTGTGTTCCTTCCTATCTCCCAGCTTGAAGCCCACTACTGGAGGGGACAAAACAGTAGTGGGATTGAACGCATCGCATTTTGCCGAAACCAGGCGAGTCAACAAGGGCTGGGCTCCTGCCACTTTACGTAGCCTCGGTTGATGGAAAACTCTGCCTTCCCAATTATATCATGATGGCCAGAGCTATGCCCGTATAATGACTAAGGAAGAAGCATCGACCAAAATCATTTCTTGATGTCGTGTAGTCGTCTATCCCTTGATAAAGACCGAGCCCCACCACACCAACATGGGCGAGATGACAACCTGTAGAAGGGGTCAGTGTGAGTAAACAGCGAAGGATATCGTGAGAACTTACGTCTATTGGCCGTTTGTTAGGCTGCTAGGCCCTGGAGTGCTATCATGCCGGACGTCTCGAGAACTTATCAGTCTTCTTCATGACGGGTCCATCTTGTGTTTCTTCATCGAAGACATGTAGACGGTGACAGTATGCTTGTCGTTCTGTGAAGATCCAGCCAACATTGTAGACGGTGACAGGAATCTCCTTCAAAGGAAAGCAAAAGACGCCCTTGAGCACAGTCAGTATGTAGAGGTGATAGAAAAGCCATGTGTGCTTACAGAACATTGGTAGGTGTCCCAACTTGTTACCTGACGCGTTGGATACTGATTGCGTCATGACCAGAAGGCTTGCTTCTAGTCGGTTTGGTTCATGATACTCGTTCGGCGTGTGATCAAAAGTGTTGTTTTGTCGAGTACGCATCGCGGGCAGCCACAGATGCGTCGCCGTCAAACAACAATGAAGACGGCCCATTGTGCGTCGCTATCCATCTCCAGCGTAGCCAGTGATGGGTCTTCTCGGTAGTAATCTGTACCCAATGTCAGAAACAGAGTTGATAAGAGTAGTGCCTCCTCGCGAGCCAAGCAAAGGAAAAGAACCAGAGGTTTGGCTGCGGGAGAGACACAATAGCGGCTGTCACTTACAGGCAAGTCCGGGCCATTGATAGCTCAACTCGACACAGCGCTCGCAATTTCACTCGGCGATACTTGGGCTGTCAGCGAGGACACGGTCTTGGAATAGGTGTATACACACATGAGGAAAGGAGGAGCGTCATGAAGACAGAGTTCGTCGCCAAAGCCAACCTCACTGCCTCACTTGGAACTTCCGTGGAATGACAAACAAATGTCTCGAATTTACCAACCATCGTCGTAGTGGCCCAAGTGATACGAGCAACGTCGACCCTATCATCAGGCCCTCATCCGCCATCTTCATCACCTAAGCCATCGGCCTCCTCGACCGGAGAGACCTTGCGCCGGACCTTGGTGTGGCCATACTAAGCCATTGTCGTCGCCGCCAGCAGTCTGAGCAACGGCGGTCCCGTCATCAAGTTGCCACCCGCCATCACCATCACCGAAGCCATCGGCTTCTTCAACCAGAGGGGCATCGCATCGGACTTTGGTGCAACCTGCCGTCACGGTTTTGCGTGGTGTTGTTGGACACCTTGCTCTGAAGACGGCCCATTGTGACGTTTGGCACGGTTTTGGTGGTGGCCATACTCCTGGCAGTTAGAGCACTGGACCTTGCTCCCTGTAGCACAACATAATTAGCTACGAGCCCGACATTGCGAAGAAAAGATGACCTACAATCCCGGGAAAGAGGACACTCCTTGCTGAAATGGCCCTGCTGATCACAGTTGCGGCAGGTCACGGTCGACATGTCTCGAGGATGGTCACATTCTTTGGAAATGTGTCCCTCCTGACTGCAGTTGCGGCAGGCCCGGCAGCAGTCCATAGTTGCGACAGGTGACAGTAGACGTGTCTCGAGGTTGATCACATTCTTTGGAAAGATTGAATGTGGTCAAGGTTGGTGGTTGTTGAAACCGGGAAGTGAGAAGAGAGGGTGTAGGAAGAAAGGAAGAGAAAGGTGGAAAGAGGTCAGAAGAAGGCAGCTTTAGTGGGCCCGAGCGGCAGCGGCCCCTTTGCTGCCTGAAAAAACAGGAACACGCCAGTTGCGCGGCAGTGATTCACTGTACACTGCTGTTGTTCAGAAGATTTGGAGAACCAGGGAATGGAAAACGGTCTAATGTATTGTGACAGTGGTAGCCACTTGCCATGCAGCTTCAAGATGTTTTCAGGTTGACTTTGAGTGCTGGATTAGAGAAGCAAGAAGGAAGATAGATCTCAACCGAGGTCCATGGGTGTGCCATAGTCTCCAATCACCCATCTACCAGCCTGGTGGGTGACAGACTATTTATCCTCTGATGGTTATGTTGCCATAATCAAGCCACCTAAGTGCTATCCTACACTAGCATGAATCCACCAAGTCATTTCATCTCATGTGCTTTTGGTGTTAGGAGCTCAAGAAGCAAGCCTTGCAGCAGGCAGCCATTTTACGGTTCATGGCTCTCGTCGAAATTCTGCACAGGCACCCTCGACATCTTCTTCACAAATTCATCCTCCGCCATCACCTCCGCCCGAGACCACAGAACCACTCAGCTTCCCTTTCTCTCAACGCACAAGCATCCTCCATCAAGCGCTACGATGTCATTGACAGACGATACACTTCCATCTCCTCGACCGTTACCACCGATAGCGCTCTCCGCCGGAGCCTCACTCATAATCCTCAAACACCTCAACCCTCTTCAGCAGGACATCATTTCCGACATCAAGGCGATGACTGGCCAGTACCCTTAGGATGTGGTGCCGGAAGTCAGACCCGGATGCTGGAGTGTTTGCGATCTGCAAGCCTTTGCCATGCTTATTTGGAGATGGTCGCTTCAGTCAATCCCAAGAGAGTGCAGTCTCGACCATGTCCGCCAATGTCTCGTCACAAGAGCGTCTCAACAGGGTCACGGAAGGATACTGTACTCGAGTGATATCGCTCAAGTATATTCACAACTCTTCGATCTTCAAGAACGGGAGAAACGCGCTGGCAAGCGTTCTATCGGCGTGCAGACCAACGAAGTGCCTCCCAAGCGCTTTCTACATGGCGCCAGCCCTGTCACCACGAAAACTGTTGACGTGATCGGTCTCTGCAGCGAGTCTGAAGGCGAGTTCAAAAACCAGCGCGAAAGCGACGTGAGTGACGTGACCGCCCTCATGGGTTCCAGCGATATCTCTAGCTATAGCTTGGGTCAGATCCCACCCGCGCCACAGCCGGGACCAACCTTGTTTATCGCTAACTCCTACGATCGACCCCTTGGCGAAGTGAACACTGGCAGACTTGAGACCTCAAATGGATTCAACACCACTGTCAAAAATGAGCACGAGACAACCGACCGGGCCAACAGTATTCCCTCAGAAAGAGCCGCGAGCCTATATGGCCCCGATCGCCATCCCATCCAAGTTTCTTACCCCGTTTCCAACAGTTCAGAGTTTCTCTGGGTTCGTTCGCCCCCACACGACGAGAGCATGACATACAGGACCATTATGGAGGAATCTTACCCTTACGAGTATGATGATGGGACTTTGGCCAGCTTCCTGTAGACACGCAGGCGCTGCAGAGTTTCAGAAACCCGAAACTTTGACTGGTCTTTCTATCGCTCATTGCTGGTATTTTTCGAATTCCTCAACATTCCTAAAGCCACGAAAGGTATCTCCTGGACTATTCACATCTCAAACATTGCTGTCGAAGACATACTAACACTTTGTGACTAGCACCGCAGCAAGTACTGCACCTTCAAAGGATAGCGCGTCTGAGCTCTCGTCGGGCGCACTCGGTATCAAGGATCAATTTTTAGGACGAGGTTTCATAAGGTATACCCGGACATGATAGCTTTCGAAAGGATTCGGGGACGTGCTCACGTTATTGGAAGCGGTACCCCCGAATGAGCAAACTTTGGAAGATCAAGTGGCATTTTTCACAGATCTATAAGGCCATGGATCAAAGCACTTGGCAAGGAGGTAAATACGAAAGCCTGTTGATGACGAACAGCTTTTTGAAGATACTGGAGTGAGATTTATTATCACCATGCATGTACTTGCCTGATATACATGCAGATCTCGCCCTAGTGATCCGTTCATAACTGCTGTTGCAATGATATGCTGATGATGTTGCTCATAGGTCAAAGTATCCCTTGAGATCAACTAAGGTGCATGGGGGGCTAGCAGCACCACCTCTTCCCAGAGCTCAAATGGCCTGCGCGGCTCGTTAGGCAACTCCGACAAGCGGAGTTTTAGTCGATAATCTGACGGAACGTTGATGAAGTCAATGAAAACATGGTGTGACAGTCCAGCTTGTTTCCGATACGGTGCCATACCTTGGTGGAAGTGCCAAATGTTCTTACGGTTGGCACTCAATTGCAGTCCAGAACGAAGCTTATTCACGGTCGTGTCAAGTTTTGGTGGCCGCGATAGCAATCGGTGCGTTCCGGCGTATTTCTTGTAGGCCCCAGGAAAGTCTACCCCGATGGATCACCACTTCATCAGTCGACCATATGTGGATGCAAAGACAGACATGGTTCTATCTGATGACCGAAAATTCATCAAAATTAAAATGTCAATCGAGGGCTGGGCGCCGTGCTGGACGTGATTCGACCGCCTGGACAGTTGTGGGGGCTTTCGCAGCTAAAAATGCAAAAAGTTAACATACAACAGCGGGGATTCGCTGGTCGTCACCGACCCAACTACTAATCCGCCCCTTACCAGCTTGACTATGGGAGAGCGGACGGGATCCCGTATTTTCTGGTAGGTATGGTCGTATGTGATAGCTAGGCGTCTTGTTCTGAGTCATATACTCATTTTTGAACGATGGTTAGAAACTTTACATATGTCCTACGTGGGCGCTGACAATACATGCGACAATGGTGAAAGCAGCAGTAATCCTATGTCTAAACTTACACTTGAGTAAATCTCATATCCTAAGGGCCTACAGCAGCCTCAATAGCCGCAAGAACTTCATCCCTCCCATCCCAATCCTTGTTCTTCAGCCCCTTCTGAACTCTATCCAATATCATACCGCCTTGATGCGTTTTGCTCCACCCTTCTTTGTCCTCGTCGCTCAAAACATCCAGAAAGCCCTGAAGCTGCTGTGCGACAGGGTCTGGTCCTACAGGCTTATTCTCCTTCCCTTCCGGCGAACGATCATATTCGCGATCTTCTCGCCACTTTCGAAAATACTCCCAGTATCTCGACCCATAGTGACTTGGAAGAGCTCCAGCGAGGAAAGCAAAGATGCGAGGGAGTTCGATGAGGTAAAGACCATCTGCACCGATGAGCTTGGTCCATTTATCTTCGACCTTGGTAAGCAGGCCCAATGTCTTTGGGTATTTATCTTGGAGCTTCGCGAGGACTTTGAGAGCCTGTCCACGGACTAGATCAAAATTGGAGTACTTCTCGTGCTTGGTCCAATACGTTGAGTTGCTGGCCGTGATAGATCGCATTTGCTCAAAGTGGGTAGGAAACCTCCCAGGAATGACCGATTCGTTGAGAGGAAGGTTAAAGACGCGCACGTGCACGGGATCAAGAATTGGTTTCAGTGACCGTTTTTGAGTCTCATTCCGTTTGAGCGGCTCGTTGGTGAAGTGAAGCAACGCCGGTCCATCAACTCTCCATATTGAGCAGAGGAAGCTGTGTGGACAGGTGATATAGTTGAAGTTCCGTCTCCTCTGCGGCTCGTACCGGTCTCTATGTTTCAGCAAATCGAGAAAAGCCCTATCCCATGGGTCCTCATTCCAAGTCTCATTCAACGGCTGCTCATTCGCCGAAAGATAAATCCAATGATGCCATCCTGGTGAATGCCAACGCGATCTGCGATAGAGAGCATTGAAGTAAGCCAAAACCCCGACATTGTCAGTTTTCCAACCCCTAGGTCTACTGATCCCAACGTCTTGGGCCCAGGTGAGAGGGTTGTGCAGCTGCTTGATATGATATGGGGCTCGAGGAATGAAGAGAGGATTTTCGCCATATGGCTCTTTGAACCATTCGTATGTTTTGATGTTGATCAGGTTACTCGCAAGCAAGGCCGGTTGTTGCAATTGAGTTTCATGATACCATTTACCGAGAATGATTCCTTGGATTAAAGCGAGTAGGATAGTAAACCCTGATAAGGGTAACGTGAGCCAGAAGGCATATCGGAAGGTGCGCAACACTTTCTTGACATACTGCCAGCTGTATCGGATGCAGTGCAAAATGATTGCCAGTATCCTCATCTTTAAAGTTTGCTCGCAAGAAAAAAAGGAAAGGATAATGGAAGAGAATTAAAATGGACTTCTAGGTCATCCATCTTAAGCAAAACGTCTACTCAATCGCGCCAGGGTCCATCTGAGGCTGAACTCCACGTGAAGTGTCTGCCTAAAGTTCGGCCAGACTTCCCCCAGATGGAGTGCCAAGTTGTCGTTTTGGGAATATTTAGCGATAACCTCATTTCAAAAGATCCACTTTTTGGTTGTTGGTTGTATGTTATGTCGCTGAGTGACTAATGCCAAGAGACCGGCGGACGATTGAACCAACGGTTCAAAGTTGAGCGAATGGAATAATGGCAATCTCACAGCGAAAATTCCACTCCGTGGCGAGACATTACAAGAGTGTTTTCGAGTCAGTCAGAGAGATCCATTTGGTTCTGTCCAGTTTTCTAGCGAATTGGGAGACATGTGGGTGTCAGAAGAATTGTCCTCTAAGGCTTAGACTACTAAAATAAAGTAGCCTAACTACTGGTCTAAGCTAGCATAAAGTGACCAAATTATTTCGTCTCTTATGCCCTTAGGGGCCAATTCTTCTGACACCCTGAGGGGAGATTGAATCACAGTGCACCCACACCTATGTTTCCCCACTGTCGCCCTCCTGGAGTGTTCCGGAGATACGGCGCTGTTAGGGGATCTGCGTGGGGTCGCCGTCGGGCACGTATCACACCAGTATTTGACGGCTAAACCTTGGAGACTGAACTCGAGCAGATGTCGCGTCATGAAGCAGTATTTCTGTTAGTGCATCAACGCACATGGATCACGAAATGGCCGAGGTTCTCAACCCACCTTAGACAGTAATTGCTTAAGGCGTATCAGCCAGTTGCATTAGTGTGTTGGTTCCCCGTCAGAACATGTGAGAACATCCACTTGGACCAGTGCCAATGAGCAAATAGTCAGGTGGGTCAAAGAAAAAGCGAGACTTAGCTAGGGGTATCATAAAGGTTAGAGCAGTTTACCCTAAGCTTAGTGCCTAAGCATGTCTAAGTTATTTTGTCAACAGACTTCTGCGTCCTGGTTATTTTTCGGACCGCCTGATAGTCAACTGGTTGTGAATGGCATTAACACGGACAAGATGAATGAATCACAAGTTTACTGTGGGTTAGATTAGTCGAGCCAGCGACATAGGAGATGATTGGAGTGACGTGACCAGCTGGCGAGAGAAGAGAAAGCGCTAGAATCACCTGTGTCAAAGGGAACATCGTAAGATGAGGCGTTACTCACACTAGGAACGACTTCCAACATCCAGTAGGAGCACGGCTGACGAAGCTCGGCAATACGTCTAGTCCCAGATGGCTGATCCAATTGAAGAATACTCTATCGAGTGTAATGAATTCGGCTACAGCAATCTACTGTCACGACACCCCAGGTCAGATTCTGATTCCAGCCTGTCCCCTTTAGGCGCAAGTCTTGAAGTATACAGATAAGAACAAGGCAATATAATTACAGAATCGAATCGCTCGAAATTGCCAGGCTCAGGTTTCCCAGAATCACTTATTCCAATCCTCCGACCCGAGACTCCTTTTGAGGTTTATTTGTATTAATGCGATTGATCTCATTACTCAAAACGATTAGACAATCAGCATCCGTATCGATACTTTGTATTGAGACGAAGTAATGCCACTCTTTAGCCTTCCAGGCCCACTATCCGTACATCCACTACGTATTGTAACGTCATTGTCCCGTTGTTTTCACCTTAGATGGCGGAGTTAAGTTGCGGAGTTAAAGAGCGGATTCATGCCACAATACTACAGGAGCAGCTCTTTACATTGAACTTGAAATCTATAAAATGATCACTGGCTTCAATGCTTGTTTTCGAACTCAGACGGAGAATTACACCCTTCTTTGCAAGTCTCATTCTTTTTTCTGTATCCTTCGTCAATTTCAAGATGGTAAAGAATCTTCCTTTCGCTGATACTGTGGTGCCTTCACCTGGCTTCGGAGCCATGGGGATCAGTTTTGGTCTAGGAAACAATTTGAGTCTCGAAGAAGCTGAACCAGTTCTGTTAAAAGCAATTGAGCTTGGCTGTACATTTTGGGATACTGCTGTAAGTTTGACATTGTTGGATTATTAAACCTGTGGTACTGACATTCTGAAATCTAGGTCGTTTACCAGGCCGGCGTTAATGAAAGGCTTTTGGGAGATTTTATTCGCAAGCATCAAGTTCGCGACAAAGTATTCAGTAAGGAGTCTAATGACGATCCTGATATCAAATCTAATAGTTTTAGTCGCTTCAAAGTGCGGCATCGATTGTTTTGGTGACGGCTCGGTTACAAATTCTGCATCTCACATCAAGGCATACATTGATGGCACAATTGAGAGGCTCGGCTTTACTCCTGACCTCTATTATCTCCATCGTATTGACCCCAGTGAGTTTAATTAGCGTTCATCTATTATCTGAATATTAATCACCTGTGATGCAGAAACTCCTCTTGAGGAGTCGATCGGTGCCCTCGATGAAATTCGCAAGCAAAACAAAACTAAATACATCGGCTTGTCAGAGTGCTCCGCTGCGACTCTTAGGAAGGCCAACTCTAGTAAGCAGACTTTAAGCCATCCTTGCACGATATTGACTAATGTCTGCTGTAGTTGCCAAGATCGATGCCCTCCAGGCTGAGTACTCTGCGTTCGAAACACTACACGAGATTGATGGCCTCATCGACGCTGCTAAGGAATTGGGCATTGCCTATGTTGCCTATAGCCCCCTTGGTCATGGCTGGCTAGTTGACGATTTCCCCTACCAGAGTCCGGAAGATTTCTCAGCCAACGACTTTCGTCGCGGATGTATGTGTCCCGTCAGACCCAGCCAATGTTATTATAAACTAACTTACCGTAGCACCAAAATTCCAAGGCGACAACTTTTATTACAACAAGAAGATCGTTGAGGAGATGAAGAAGCTTGCGGTCCGAAAAGGCGTCACGTTGACCCAGATCGCACTTGCATGGGTAGCAGCCCAGGGATTTATTGCTATCCCGGGAACAACAAAGCCTGAGCGTCTGGAGCAGAATTTCGCGTCTAGAGATGTTGAATTAAGCGAGGAAGATGAAGCAGAGTTGCGGCGAATCATCGATTCTGCAAAGCCGCAGGGCAACAGATACAATCCTACTCATCAAGCCATGGTTGGTCATTAGTGTTATTGGTACGAAGTGGTGGAGATAGGTCCATTGCAAGCATCAATAACCACCTTGCGAATATCAGTCAGCATCTCATAGGGTCAATAGCTATAGGAATATGACCAGTTTTATCTATGCGTTACGAGTCACGGGAGCGAGCGTGTTTGAACCCAAGATTGCACCAACGCGATTGAGATCCGGTAACAGATTGCGTTGCTCCCACTCACTTCGATTCCGGCGACTTTGATAAGACTATACGTATGGTTTATAGTGATGGCACGGCTGCTATCAGAGTATGAACGGTCCGCTTCAGTTGGTTGCTGGATGACACTGTTAAATCTTTGAAATGCACTATCAAATAGCTTTGTAGCTGAAATTTGTTCGTAATCATCAGTTGATGACTGACAAGGGTTAGGATGCCATGTCTCCATTTTCTAAGTCTCAAGAGCCGTCCTGCAATTCGAGAGCTCTGATGGTGTTTCAAATTCAGAAGGCTCGGTTTGTTTTTTTCTTATAGTAGTAGTTATCGCTCTATCCTCGACAATGGAATTTGATTGTACTCTTTTACATACAACGATAAGTATCAGGGAGCTTGAGATCCCGTCCACTCTCCTATATATAAGCTAATGAGGGATAAATCGGTAGTTAGGTTAGTGATTACCAGCAAATTCCTGCTATTATATGGTTTTATCTCTAGTCTTACGACTGACTCATTAGGTTACCCAAGCAATTATTCCCATTGAGCACGTATCTGACTCTTACTAAGTGTGCGTAGTCCCCTTCTGCTGGTTCATGTTCTAGTTTGCTATGGAAGTATACTCTATCAAGGCCCCTGCTGTCAGATAACTATCCCGATAAATGGTTCCATTTCGATGAAGAAAGGACATCGTTTACAGAGATTTGCAGGTAGGAACATAGTAGGTTCCAGTACAAGACAAAGGTTAGGATCGAACGATAAACGGTAACACCCTAGTCGATCCTTTCCCAACCCAACCTACGGCGGAAGTGGAGATCAGTCGTCTATGTTCTGCGTTACCTTCTCGGCTCGGTCTAGCACTCGCACAATTCTAGACAAATCCTTGAATCCAGGGTTAACATAGTATAGCAACCAGAGTATGGATTGTAAAGTTGTTTAGAGGTATATGCTGCCCTCAATTACCTAGCCGCAGAAATTTCCAGTTGATAAAGCTATCTCGAGTTCTTCTACTTCTTTCTCCTAATCTTACTAGCAGCCTTGATGGGTTCCATGACCCAGCTCTTCTTGATATCGCCTGGCTCGTCATCCTGACTTGTGAACCAAACAACCTCGAAACCAAGCACCTTGTCATTCTTGGGAAATTTGAACTTTGCAATCTTCTCAGCATCTGCATTCCCGATGTAGAATGTTTCCGCTTCTGAAACGATAACGCGATGGCCCTTCTTGAGAATCTTGTTTGTAACGCCGTTGTGCCACGTTTGAATTACCCAGTCTTTTGACAGCGTGATTTTCTTTTCGGGATCGGTCAGCGGGTCGTCCCAGAGGACAGGCGTCTTTGTGGGAACCAGGGGAGGAAGGCGATTGAGGAAGGTGTTGAAGAGGGTGTTGTCAGACTTTGTCTTGTACATGTATGCCACTTCGTCGCCGCCGAAATGGTAGTACGATGAATTAAAGACCTTGTCCATGGTATACACCAAGTCGCTTGCAAATTTGAATGTCTTTTCCTTTCTAATATCAAGCTGTGCATCAGGGTCATCGAGACTTGTCTCGCCAACCACCAAGTCCTTTTTCCAAACACCACTGCACAGGTTAGTCCAGTTGTATTAGATAGACGTACAACTTACAAAATATCAGCATGACCAGGCATATCCGTCTCAGGATATACATTAATCCCGAGACTCATTCCATGCAGCACGACATTGCGAATGTCCCCGAACGTGTAGTAATCGTCATTGTGACTGTATTTCACACTTGCATCGGTTAATCCCTGATACTCTGGCCATAAGATAGGAAAGCTTTCCGCATCGTAGATGTGCCAGTGGAAGTAGTTGAAGTTGTATTGGTGTAGGATTTGAAGCAGTTGGAGGATTGCTTTGACAGGAAAGAACTTCCTGCCGGTATCTAGCATGAAGCCTCTGTGAGGATAAAGGTCAGTCATCTTTTGCAAAGAGAATAAAGAGTCAATGCCAAGAGGATGAAGAACAAAGACCGGAGGTAGGATCGGCGGTCAGCATTAATATAAATAGTTACACTTGCTAACCACATGTAGCCAGTAAGCGAGATTGCCGCTTGCGGTCAGGTAGGAGGAATGTGGCTCCATCTGTCGGTTAACACGGCTCGTTAAACAAGACTAGCCTGCATACTTGAATCCTACCAGCGGTACCTGGACCAACCTAGACCTCAGAATGAAATGTGATTGCGAAATGGAGCATGGAAACATCTGGCAATTGGCTGAATCAAGCAGGGTATTTGCACGCTATGACAAGTGAAACTCTAATTAACCTGCTCAAGAAGCTTAGTATTACTTTATTGAATGTAATTTTCAATTGCGCATTGATGAAATACGTAGCGGGGGATGAGTTCAGCTTATGCATATGGCTCTAGCGTTACTAAAGCCCTCTTTTTCGTATTAGAACACGAAAGGATCCTGGGTGGATACGTTGCGACCAAAATGCCCTCACAACTAACATATACTCGAGCAAAAGGGCGATGGTGGGACTTCAAAGGTCTTCCAGAAGTCTTGCAGAAAAGAGCAACAAAGCTCTCGATACGCAGAGAGAACAGTACCGATAACATGCTCTTTATGATGCAAAAAGTTAATGTATAGAAGTACATATCACAGGTAAAATGACACTTCCACGAGACTACCCTACATAACATGTTCCAGCGCAGTGTAACTCGGTCACCTCAATGTTATGTGAGATGGCCCAGTGGCAAGGAGACTATTTTTGAGTTTTTCTGAGGCGTAAGTCCCCAACATATAAGTCAAATCAACACAATAGTGGCACCGAGACGGTCTTGAAAAAGTTTCTTTTATTTTAAAACTCATGTTGTGCATAATAAATTGATCGGGAGCTGCGATGGAGTGAGTATGTGAGTCTTCTTAACATATTACAAATAAATGTAACGATAGCTAGGAAGGGATTCTAGGAACACACAAAGAACAAAGTAAAAAGATAGGGCAACGTGACCTACTAAATAAGTAGGGACAGCAAAAATGGAGGCTAGATAACAAAAGAAGAGCAATAGACGAGCCTTGAACAATACCACCAGAATTCGAAATTCGCTGCTAAAATAACTTTCAAAGTCGTCCGATAGTCTGAAGTGTTTTTCAAGGGTAAAGGGAAGTTTCCATTGTAGTATTGTGGCAGTTAGAAGCAGAGCATTTATCCCGAGAAAGAGCTGGACCAACCAGTGGCCAAAGATAGGCTTGAGAACCGACTGGACGTTCCTGAGACAATGATAGAAGATGTAATTTACCTGGGTAAGGATACAGCACATCTTAAGGCATACTGAAGACCTGAATCTGTAAAACCAGGTTCGCCGAGTCTGCGGTGGTGGTTCTCTGTTCATTTTCTTACTTGAAGGGTCTGCATAACTCTGGCTTGTTCTATCGGAATCATGGAGAGACTCACGGAAAGGGACAGCATCGAGCGGTCTGTCGGTAGCGTCCAGGGAATTGCGGCGGGGTTGGGAAGCCAAGGGGGATGTTTTGCGCAGGTAGATGATCTCTTCTTCAATTGCTCTATGAAGCGAGATCCAGATACTAGTATGGCCATGAGCTGTATTTCTCCAGGCTAAAGGAAGAATAAGAGTTAAAACTTTGAACATACACCAGACCAGAAAGACCGGGAAGTAGACCAGAGACAGATGGCCTCTTCTAAAGATGTCAATTGTAGCTCGAAAGAAACAAGAAAAGTTGGAATGCATTGTGGGATGTGGTGCTAGGCGTTGGGTGGATGATTGAGGATTTCTTTCTGTTGGTGGTTGTGGTGGTAAGTCTTAGTTTGATGAGTGTTGTGTTGGCGACAGGTGTCTGGAGGTATTTATTTTTGATTATTTACTGCTATTTCAATGTTTGTTCATGACTATGCAAAGAGTGCAATTGACTTAGACTGCTGAGTTGGGAACAAGATGCTGTTCAAAAAACGGTGACACCAGAAGGCTGTGAGTACTGGAACCTATTTTTAAACACTTTTGTAATTGAACTATTTGTAATTGAACTGGAAAGAAGACGAACAAATGACTGTCGAAGCGTAAAGTTGAATTCCTTTTTTGTTCGGCATTAATCTCTTTGTTCGATAGACAACGTGCGGTAGAAGCTTTATTGGCTAGTTTGAGTCTGTTGGCTATCCTTGCACCCAAGAGGCGTCCGCTAGCTACCTATCGTTGGCCTCTTCTGTTGCCCTCCTTCGCACCACACTCGCTTACCCTTTGTGCTCCATTGATTCCTTTCAGCAAGCACATGCTGCATGGACCAGTCTCGCGACTTCGGGAATTCATAACTGGTTGACCTGCCGTTAGGAGGTTAATTATTTAACCCGAAGTCAAGACCTTCCACTGAATTCTGAGAATTTATCATTCATCCACAACACCATGAGTACCATACAGCGCCAAAACCAAGCTCGCATGTTTCTTTTAAAAGGGAATTATGCACCGCCTGATGAAACATCACCGTCTCATCCATATAATCCTCGGCCAAAATCGACAACTCTAGGACAGCCTATTGTCCGGAGACGCGTCATCCGGAAGACTAGCGATTCAATCTGTTCAGAGGAAGCAAAGCCAAGTCTGATGGATGGAGTTGACCTAGATCACACCAAAGACCTTAACTCAAATCTATCTCATGGCAACGGCTATCGTACCCCACAGCAACTCAGCTTAATGCTCATCATCACCATAACATCGACTATAACCTTTTTATTTGGAATTTGTGCTGGTCAGCATGGCCCCTCCGTATCAGCACTCTATCCTTCAGCATCCGGGCTCGGTGCACCAGGCCACCGGGCCTCTAACTCGAAACCCATCAGTCTACTTTTCCACATACACCAGCCAATAGTTCAACTTACTACCACAATCAAGACAGTACCCGATATCGTAACGGAAATCAAGCAAAGCCTTGACAACTATCAAGGGAACCTTTCATCTGCAGCTTACGTTCCCAAAAGATGGGCAGAAGCCTGTCATGGCGGAGATGATCCCTGGAGGAACTGGTGGGACTCTCCCGCATGCGATGCAGGATTCACCGAATACAGAAAAGCAGAGCGAGTCGATATCTGGGACCTCTTGACTATGATGCGGCAACTCGAAGGAGTGCTCGGATTATTATATCCTTCCATAAAAACAAACTGGAACACATTTCATTATCTAGAAAGCATTCTGGACTCATGTATAAGAGAACTTGGAGAAGAGGTGGACCGAACACCGAGAGACATTGCCAATCTCTATTACGGGGCACTGAAAATGGAGACTGATACCACCTTTGAAATGCACCGCATGATTCAATCGTTGGGGGTGTCCCTTAAAAGAGCGCACGAATACCTGGATGAAGCCTACGTATTGACTGACAGGCTGGGTAAAATTCTGCAAGAACGACTTGGTATCACTAGCGACACGTATAAAGTCGCCGTCGCAGAGTTGGAATGGGCAAGGCAGTTGCTGTTCCATCTTGAGGAGCAAATACGACGTCGTTGTGATGAGCTCCAGGCATGGGAGATTGCGGTGAAGATAATCCAAGGATCTAAGGAATTTGCTTCTTTGAACTTGAGGATCGTGACGCCGATTGCAATGGGGAGTCGTGTGATAACGGATGCGTCGATGCATGGAATAACGTGTGAAGAACGGGATAATGGGATGCTTGAGTATGATGCCGTACTCCCTTCTCAAAAAGAACAGTATGTAGCCTTGTTGTTGGCAAAAAGGGGTTTACGGCCACTGTATTTAGAATGATAGCAGGAGCACTGAATTTGGACCAAGTGATTAATCCATTCTATCCTTTTGTCTTTACATCTTGAAGACAATGTTCCTCAGATACAAAGCTTAAAAAAGAAGACAGGCGTTGGTCGTCAGGTGGCGAATGATCAATCTTTGCCCCATTTCAGAAAGTGCCCGGAGATGAATGAGAGCATGCGGTGGTCTACAAGCCACCTCTAGGGCCTGGTAGCTACCATTCGAAACTAAAATGGAATCGGTGCTACATTTGAGACATTATTCCTCATACACGTTGAATGGGGCAAGACTGTTGTGCGAGATTCAGCCGTAGCCTGTATTGCGTCGTCTCAAGACTATCGAGATGCCCATTGAGCTCTCAAGTACAAGGACTACATAATCTGATACCTTCTTTCTTTCCCGCATTAGCAAGAGTCTAGCCAATCAATTCTATCATCTCACGATACCGACTGTTCTACAGTCTCCATATACAAATTGATGCCATTTCCAACAGCCACAAGGACGTCCACACGCACACAGACGGAACTAACCCTATACGGTCGAATCCACCTATGGCTGGTCGGTTGAAGTAGTGGAGGTGTTCGTAGGACACAAAGACGCATGGGCGGCTGGAAGGTGGTGCTTGTACCACTGCCAAAAGATGTCATGACTCCAAGCTCGAAGGCGCTGGATGCCAGCGATCGCCTTAAAGGTCAACAACAAAGAGTTAGTTGCGCCGAAACGATCGCGAGAATACCAGAGAATCTGAACAATTGATTAGTAATTGAGAAGAAGCAACCCTGTAAGAACACTAACCGTCTTCTTGGTAGAACGATCAAAAGTCGAGGCAACGAACAGCCACTGATCTCCGTGGACGATGATACTTGGAATAAAGTCCAGCTCATCTACCTTGTTGTCAAAGAGCTTTACCAAGTTCCGCCACTGGGCTGCGTGCTAGACAGCCAACTGGAGACGAGCCTTGTCGGCGTTCGATCCGTCTCTCTTGGTCTTAACACTGATGGAGATCGGGTGGGTACATAGACTTGCGTGGCTGGTATGGTTGATGGAGGTGTCGTTGAGCTTGGGGCGTATCTTGTTGATTAGCTCGTGAGCCTGGAGATCGCTGTCATGCTTGGCGTCGACGCAGAAGACATAGTCCACCTTCTTGCCTTGAGCGTTGCTGATCAGGTACGCAGGCTGGACTCCAGCACTGGTACTGGGTGTGAAGTTAGATGTTTGGAAAGGGCAGCAGAGTCTCAAAGAGGACATACCAAGGTATAAAATTGTGGACGTGTGATCCACGAGGCTTTTTGCCGTAGAAGGCAAGGTGTAGAAGCGGCGTGTGAACACAATTGTTCCATCCAGACTCGTCAAATTGACTACGACAAGCGTCTGCAGCGCCGCCGACAATGAGCTGGACCGTTGCGAGTTCAATCTCGGAAGCTAGGTGTGGAGGATACGTCTTCTCAGAGTTGATAAAGACATGGGGCCCAAAGTCTGCACTGGCTTGAGCGTCGTTCTCGCTTAACTTGGCGATCTCGTCCTGCAATGTGTCAGCCGCATCCTGGTATGAACGTGAGTTGACCAACCTCCAAGTGCTTTGGAACAACGCCCATGATGTTCTTGACTGCGAGGGAAAACTGAACCAAAGAGAGAGGAATTCGTTCGTCGGAAACTTCGAGTGGCTCAACGTCAACTCCGCCTTCAGTGACGGCAAGGGCGGTAAGTGACTTCCCGGGAGATTGCTGAGTTGATGGGCGGTCACTCTCAGAACGTGACGGTGTATCGCGGAGACGCGGCCGCTTGACTGGAGGAAGAGGCATCGCGTCACCCAAATCAGCTCGACGCGGCTCTTGCGAACAAGGCGGCGACACGAGTTGCTCAGAGTCAGAGTGTGTGCGCTTGCGATGGTGAGGTTGCGACGGTGAGGGAGGATTAGAAGGGATGTCGCGTATCCAAGAAAGAATGTGACCGTCGTCGTCGTATGCCATGATAAAGTCGGGAAATGATCAACAAATCATTCAGGCCAGTGTGAGGTGTGAGGTTGAAATGGATTGAGTTGGTGATGCCCCCACTTTGGATGGCCGGGCAACTAGAAATTGACAGTGACAGTCGCTGACAGAAGGATATCTTGACTTGAAATTCTTATCTTATCTATTACAGTTCAAATCAGATCCACGGGTTGTTCAATCAATAGTCACTCTGTCCCAAATAACATGTTCACTGTTCTGAAAGTCCATGGTGTGAGGATCTCCTGGTCTTGCTATGCGAACTCCATCTTGCCTTGCCCTCAGTTCTGACGATCCGCCTGATGATCATTCCACTTCCTAGATTTATTCATAACTGGTCGACTTGCAGATGTTAAAACCAATTCCGGTCTTCGGAGTGTAGTCGTCCGTTGGCGGTCAAAGGCGTTTTGGATCGCTTACAAGACCCTAAGTCCGGACCAGAAAGGGAATGTCGAAGTGTTCTTTCACTAGTTCTCGTCCTCTAGGAGATGTCAGGTGTTCTAAATTGAGCATCCCTCTGTGGATTCGTTCAATGTCATGTGCCACTAGCCGGCATGAAGGATTCACGAACTAGCTACATTCTGTACTCATGGAATCCAAAGCGATCCTCCCAGATACTTAACCGTACATAGCTTACTCCCCTCACTGCAACATTACAGGAAGATTTCAGTTACTACTAGGAGTGAGAGTAAGCTGTTGGGTTACATTACTGAATCCTTCGAGATTATCATTGCGTTATCGGGTAATTTTATGTGAAGGATTCGGGCTTTTATCGAACTGGGAACCGCAAATAGCCTAATTTCATTCCTGTTATTCGTGTATCATAAGAACGTAAGGGCTGAGCCTTTTTAGTCCAGTCAAGCGACAGCTGTTTGATCTATTCTCATCATTGACAACCATTGGATCGGGCATCCAAACCTTTGGACTCGAGATCACACCCGTCGCCGACCAACTAGCTGTCACATTTTGCCTCCCTACGCTCCGCCAATGTATGCCACTTCATTCATCAATTTGGCCCTGGCGAGCCTTGTTATGGCTTCGCCCCAAGGCGTTCCCGATAAGCCAATCGTGTTCTGGGCGCGCCTCTACGCCGACTCAGCCGACTGCAGCGGTGCAGCGACCTACAGCTACCTCTCCACCCAAGGCAATTGCATCAACAGGACAGTTCCCGGGACCGGCTCGGCCGTTGTACGCATCGGAGAGGTTGGCAAGTACTACCTTGCAGGATGGACGGAATCTGATTGTAAAGGCAAAGTCGTTCTTGTGGAAACGAACCCAGGGGTGTGCATCGATTTGGGTGGTACCGAAGTTAAAAGCTGGTCTGATGACCGGAGCCCATTCGGGGAGGAAGGAGCGGCTCTGGATATGTAAATGCTACAACTTTCTAGCATATTTAGCCTGTTTCGTGGTGCTCTGCTCGACATTCAGCCAGGCCCCATCATAGTTCAACATCACTACTTTGAATTCTCGACAGTGTGATCCCACGAGTCACACCCACGTGTCGTGCCTCTAATATTCTCACAAACCTTATTCCTTGTGCCTTGTGTGAGGTCGTGACCCAGAATAAAAGCTTAATGGGCCAAGTAGGCTTCAAAAAGAATATAAATATCTGTCATCCCCCCACTAATTGCAATTCGTCGTCACCCCATACTCGCAACTAGACTGGCTCAATTGCCATATGACAGGATTCATATCACACCTGCACGACGGAAGCCTTCACTATGACAAACATCACCCGTCTAAGCCCGGAAATAATCCTCGAGATTATGGAACTCTTAGACTTGAGCGACATATGTACGTTGATTAATACATCATCTTTATTTCTTCAACATTTCCTCACCCACAGAAAACAGCTTCTCAAGTCGACTGTCATCAATCTTAACCACCGCCTAGCGGGCTGCAATTTTTCCATCTTCCTATCAGCATTACGCCTACGCTGCAGACAACCCATTAGTGCTTCTGCGCCGCAGTCTGAGGTGAGAGAAGCAGAACAGGCCAGTCTGCGTCTCTATCGCCACAAATATTCTGGAAATAAGCTTTCAACAACGACTGAGCTGGGCCTAATTTACAGCGCACAACAACTTCTTATTGAGTTGGAGTGGGTTATGGACAGCTATGCGCCTAAAGCTTGGTACGTCATGCAGGATTCAGAGATAGGCGAACCCGGGACAGAACCCCTGATTCTCTCTATGAACGAAAGGCGGCGATTCATTCAAGCGGCGATCGGTTTTGAGAACTATTGCGGGATGTTCTACCTTCGTGAGAAGACTTTGTTCAAAAGAAACGAATCAATACGGACGCTGTTTTTTAACAACCTACATGAATCTTTTGTGGAGAAAGAGGCTTTTTATTCCATCACATACTACGTGTTTAATCAATACCTGACTATGATCGGTAACACTACATCCGATCTTGCTGCAACCACAGCGCCTTCATCACGCCACCAGTCAAAGCAGAGAAGTTGCTGGGAGAGGCAGACAAGAGTCGAAATGTTGAACTTTGCCCATTTTCTCACAAGTCAAGGCCTCGGCATGTTATACAAATTGCAGTGTATGGACCAATTGGCACAGACAGAATTCATGCTGGACTGGTTCTACACCGCATCTCGAAGCTCGGATCCATTAGTGCTTATGGTCAACGGAATCGACCTTCATCGCAAAGGAACTTTGGAGGCTCGTCCCTGGCAGCCTTGGGAAGGTATCGAGGGCCAATCTTACCGAACTCAAGCCTCATGGCGATCCGGTGCGTATTTTTGGGACAGAGATCGTATCGAAGGCCTGGGGGGCAGCTCCTTCTTTCTGATCCCTCGACCGAGAGTAAGGACTTAGACAACGGCGGCGGCTTTCCAAGCTACTACCTCAGGATAGCGACGGTAGTGTCCACTCTACTAATTTTTTTGGAGTTTGTGAGGCGTAGGTCCCCGATACAGATCAAATTAGCACAAGAATAATCGCAGTTTTTGAATTTCAATGCTAATGAAGGTCCGGTCGCGTCCACTCCACCACTGCAAAAATGTGGACCGGTGGGATCTAACCACCTACGTTGGACGAACAGGGAATCGAACCCTGGACCACTCCCAGAAGGAAGACTGTCGGAAAGACGAACTTGCTAAGGGAGTATTATACCACTAAACCATTCGCCCGATTTGGATATTGATCGACATGCAATCGTCTTACTAAACCTGTGGCAGAACAATTGCAAAGAGTATAATTGCTGTTGATCTGATTTGATGTCAATCGGGACTGTAGCATCAATATCTCTATTTCATAAGGATTTACCAAAATGAATCTAGATCCCCTGTACCAGTTGCTGCGCAGCCATCGGGTGCCAGCCAATCCTCTCGTACATCCCCATCAATAGACGACGGCGATTCCCAGTCAAGACAAGTAGTATCTGGATCCTCCACATTAACTCCATCCTTCACTGTCCGACTAATGAACCTATCCAAATGATCATCGAGAACAATAAAGTCCGGCTCATCCAAGACATCAAGTTCTTTAGAATTCATATCCTCCAAGATCTGCCAGATGCGTCGGCGATTTGTCAAGCCTGGGGGTAGGTCCAGTTTGACATGGCTGTAGTCCCAAACAGTATGCGTCCGTTTCTCAGGCTCAGACCCTTCGCTGTCTGATCTTCGCTGTGGAATCGGGCCGCATAGAATTCCCCGCACCAATCTTTCCCAGTTCCATTCTCGCTGTTGGCTTTCAGGAATATCAGGAAACTGTTCAATTTCTTCCACATCCATGTCCCAAAGGAAAGGGATCTGGACTAGAATCCTTTTCCAAGATGTCTGAGGCAGTGTATATGATGCAGGTGGTCCATACGAACTCCAATCGCCAGATACAATTTGACCCACAATTTCGTCTGCCAATTCCTCTGGTTGCTTGCTTGCCTCAGGCTTGGGTTGAGTGTTTCTTGATGTCAAGTTCTCTAGTAGACGACCTGTGAGGTTCGGGATATAAAAAGGATCATAGTCCCACTAAGGGATGTTAGCTAGAAGAAGAGGCAATGGCTGTAGATACTTACCCATTCAATGCCGTGCGAGTATCCCAGGTAATACGTCGCTTCTTTAGTCCAAATATATGTTCCTCTCTCAGTTTTGACGGGTATTTGAGGGGCATAATCACCGCCGCAACCACCAGGACCCTTAGAATAACGTCCGTTGACGGTAATCCAGATGTCAGCAAAGGACTTGACAGGGTATCCTTTTGTTCGTCGGACGAACTGCCTAGCGATTGATGCACAAGCCCTGTGAAAGCCAAGATAAACATGACCACTTTCGACGTAAGCCAGATCCCGATTGCCATGGGCCGAATGTGGAAACACGGTTTTTCCACTGGGGAGTAATGTCAGGTGGCCCCAGCCAAACTCGTAGTCAGTATGACCGGTGGCCTCATGCCAGGTGAATAACTCGTCTGGATGACTGGATGATTCGATAGGCTCGCCCAAGCACTCGGGACCTTCAATGGCAAAAGCATTATGCGACCATGCGCTTCTGTCCCAAATATTCGGCTCAGGGTCTAGAGAACCTCCATTGAGTATTAGCGTGCCACAAAGGGCGCAGAAAGGATGTGGCCATTCCCCCATTTGAGAATACGTATTAGGATGAGAGGATGGATGAGTGAAGTGGGAAGGTTACGCTTGAGGTAGGTAGCTTGTCAACACCCCGCATCAAGATCCTCGTCCCTTTTTTTCAGCCCAATGGACCCTGAATCAGTTGATGAAACATCAAACACGCTAACAGCAAGCGAAGGATCCCGACCATACTGATGTAGGTATAGTAAGCACACTAAAATCTCACCGGCGTGATATTTTACGACTGTTCCTGCATATTCTTGCCCTACTTTGCCGCTCAACACATCAACATCAACTGCCGTTGAGATGCCCACGAAATATTCTTGAAAGCGTGCCTCCGGCATCCCGTTTACTGTGAAGACAGTGCATTCATCATGATTCAGCTCGCAATTCCGACCGTTATATCTTACAGTAAGTCGAGTCTTTCACAGTCACCAGGCTTCTTGTTGTTCAAGGAAGAACACATCCTGACAAGGCAGATCCTAGATTTTGCTCACTAAATGATGAAAAGGTGAATACCTCCCAATTGAGGATTTATATCACAGCCCGTGTCTCTACGTCTTACAACCATGAGTCTTCATGCATATGTCTCTGGCGCCGAACTTGATGATGGTGCTGTCCAGCACCGGGAGCCTTGTGTTCAACTGGTGGGACACAAAATGGCCCAGTGACTGTCAAGTCATCTAGAAATAAATGGCGTTTCAAGCTAAAATCTGATTGTGGTCCTACAACGCTAGAAGCCCGCTACCGGTGATTCCCGGCTTGGGACTTTGTAGCAAGGGTACGCTAGCCATCCGCCAAAGACTTAGGTAATGGCATATTACAGTGTAGCATTTTCGCACATCAATGCAACCGTAGATATCGCATTTACCAAACTTGGATCATAGCGTTACCTCACGTTAAATGCACAGCTCATTCGACAACTGCGGAGGTGGAGTACGAAGAAAATTGTTGGATTTGACTGGGTAAATAAGTTCGTTCCATCCTTGTTGAGATGACAGGGACTCTTGCCGTGATGCATAGCAGAGATTGAAGCTGGCGTTTAGATAAGATAAAGTCTTGTGGTGACATACCACTGATGTATATAGATGTAGGAGCGAGGCCTAGCAGACATGGATCGATCTCAGTAATCATCACCAGATCACAGTCACTCTTTAGACACATTCGTTACTATTTCATCATGAAGCTTAGTCTTCTTGTATGGGCAACCAGTGCCCTGGCTAGCCCATGCAAGCCAGGAACAGCCCCCGGTTACAACCTTCCAGGCTCACTGACGACAGGATCCAGCCCGGATTCAACTTCGAGGGCCCATGGCCAGCCAGACCAAACAGGTCCTTTGTCTGGAGCTGCTTCTACTGGATCCGTTCCCTTTGTCTCGTTGCCCTCGACCAGTAGCGATATAGACAAAATCGAGACTGGGACCAACACTGACGGCATTCCTGGCCCAGATAACACTCAGACTGGAGTTATTGGCACCCAGACGGATGTTCCTGGTACTGGTGTCCAACAGCCAGATAACACCGAGACTGCTGTGATGGGCACAGAAACTCAAGTCCAGGAAACACAGCCTGGAGGCACTCAGACAGGGGATGTTTCTGGAATTGACTCTTCTGCTAATATTCCCTCTGGCTCTCACAGCGTCGGTGTCCCAATTTTTGGCGATGAAACCTCTGTGGGTGCACCCACTGGTACAGAAACCAGCGGTGTCCCTAGTTCCATTGGCGACCAGACATCTGCTGATGGTCCCTCTAGAACTGGGAGTGGCGATGCTTCTGCTACTGTTCCTCCAGGCGGTGTGCCTACTGGCACTCAGATTGGTGACGTTCCAGGTCCTGTTGACGGTGATCAGACTACCGGTAGCGCAGTGTTTGGTACCCAGACAGGTGGCCTTCCTGGCATAGCTACTGGCGAGACCTCTTCTCTTCTCGAAGCCTCTGGTACCCAATCCCAGGGCACGGGAAGTTCTCCAGTCGACAACCCCGATGTCACGAGCGTCCCCGGCGAAAACAACACTCAGACTGGATCTGGAGCCATCTCTTCTGAAGTCCCCAGTGGTGAGGTCTCCGAGTCTGGTCCCGTCTCTCAGACTGGCAGTGATGGTAACGTGACTGGTGGTCCCAACCCTGGTAACACCGAGACTGACTCTCCTACTGATACCGATCCGACGGGGGGCCCTATCCCCACAGGTCCTGTTACCGAGGCCACTGATGTCGAGACTGGGCTAAACACTCAGATCGCTCCTGGTTCGTCTGAGTCCAACGAAGGCTCCCAGCCCGAGCTTACATTCGACACCACCCTTCCTGCTGTGGATGCCACTCTTAGTGGCGAATCTCAACCGTTTGAAACCCAGCCACTCACCGGCAACCCAGACGATGGTACTTTCATCACTACTGAGCCAGCTAACGCCGAAGCCACCGCACCTGTCAATTCTTCCACCGGATCTGAGCCACCTAACACACAATCTGGTCCTGCTATTGAGACTACTGGTCTCGGCAACTCTCAGCCGGTTGAGTCCCAGCCCGCCGACTCCGGCGCCGAGACGGAAACTACTCTTGCGGAGCAGCCTCAGCTTACTGAGTCCGCCTCCTCCGACATTCCTTCAGTCCCTGCTGTCGAAAGCACCACCAAGCCTGACGCTGGAGTCACCGACTCTCTGCCAGTATCTACTGCTGCTTCAGACCTTCCACCCATTACCGCAGCACCGGGAGTCACTTCCGCACAGCCCCCGCCCGCCCCAACTGGTACGGTCACTGAAGTCCCAGCCGATTGGGCACCGACTTGCGTATCTGGTCACACTGAATGGACAGCCAACACTTGGATCACTACAACTGTTGATGGTTCAAGCACGCCGACTGAGGTCCCTGTCCTGGTCGATACCGAGGATTGTGATGGCGACGGCGCAGGTCTAATCCTCTGGGGCTTCCCTCATGTGAGCGGCACGCAGTTCAACCTCCCAGGCGCTCCCCCATTCTCTCTGCCCTGCCTTCCACCTCTCTGCTCGACTCCTCCAACAACAGGGCCAGGTAACGGTGAGGAAGGCGATGATGACTCATCCAAGTCTGACAAGTCTACTGCCACCTGCACGGATGCATCAACTGTCAGCAACTGCCTTGTTGGATGCACGACGCAAGTTGGTGTTGAGACTCCGGAGTGTACTACAACATGCTCTATGACCGCTACTGGTTGCAGTGTCACTGGTACCACTACTACTACTGAAATGGATGCCTGTAGCGCGACGGGAGATGCTTCTAGCGGTTGCGATGTATGCCCTGCTGAGTTCCAAGCCGAGAACTCGGATCCGGAGGCTCCAGATGATGACTTTGATTCGGGGTCGGAATCTGGCTTGGCTAGAAGGTGGAATGGACCAGACAGGAACCAGGAGTCCCGCGTTGGAAACTGCGATGCCGGAACATTTGGTACTTCGTTCAAATTTCCCAACTACCCCTCTGGTCCTGACATCTTCAATAACGAGAAGGATCTTGCGAAGGCCAACTCTCCTCTCAACGCAGTCACTCGATGGGTCTGGAAGGAGATGAATAGAAACACTTGTAGACCACACGCCGTAGGGCTTTACAACGAGGAAGCGTCATGGGCGAGGATGAAATCACCCACTATCGACCATGTCTTTGAAAAAAGCTTCCTGAGGGACTACTGGAGGGCGATCACTCGAAAAGGGGCCCGCGATGTGTTTGGCACGATACCTAACCTTGAGCAAAACTTCATCAGTTGCAACGATCTTAAGAAGTATGGAGGCATCTCAATGAGCCTTGTGAAGGATGTCTTCATGAAGTATCCAGGAGCGACCCAGAACCCCGGCGATGTCATCCAACCGAGTGAGGCCAACTTTCTCGAGGACTTTATGGGTATGGATGAGTGGACCAACAAGGCCAAGGTAAGCGGATATCCTAGCGAAAGCTTGTCAGTCTACTAACCCACGACATAGGGCATTGTTACTTCTCCCGACCAGATAACCAATCGAAACGGCCAGATTAAGACGTACAATGCAAACAGCTTGATCAACCCAATCATGGCTATCATTGCAGAGCGCATGGATCTCATCTACCAGGTCATCGTAGGAGTCCAAATAACAAACATGGGAATTTCCCAGGAAATTATGGTTCGACAAAACACTCGCATCTACCAAGCCCTGTAAGTCAACATCTTTACCACAGTTTGCTCAAGTCTAACACAACACAGACAGGCCATGGATCTATCTGCCAAGAAGAACTGCAAGGAAAAGGCTGTAAGAAACGGAAAATGGTCTTTTGCAGACCGGTACAAGGACTTGATGACCTCCCGCTTTGACGGCACGGAGAGATTCTCGATCAACCCAAGGCTCGCCAACAGCTGGAACGTACTACAAACTCAAATCACCGCCGATTTCACAGCCGCCGATGAGCGTATAACTGCGATGCCAGAAAACAATGAGAGGGACAAGACAGTGAAAGCAAACTGGAGGGCGAAGTATGACACGCATTACAATTCTTGGCAGCGCATTGCTGCCACGGTTCAGAAAGCAGGCGCTCCAAAGATTGTCAGTCCTGAATGGGTGTGGCCGGAGCCACTTGCGAGGCGGGCTGATGACAACGAGTTGGGCTTCTGCAACGTGGAATTGCCGACTACTTCCGGACCACCCACAACTTTCTCGACCCTCGTTTCGACCTCGAGCACCGATGAACAAACCACCAACAGCGCGCCAGAACCAACTAGCACAGCCATCCTCTGTGAATCTGACGACGACTGTGGTTCGATGGAATGCAACGACGACGAGAGATCGTTCTGCAGTAGCAGACTGGGACAGATGCCCGGCATGCCCAAGTTCTGCAGTTGTGTCGCCAAGCCCATCACCACTCCACCACCGACTACTACCTCGGCTGAAGAGCCCAAGCCCACGACATCAAGCATCGATGAAGGAGAATGCAAGACGGACGAGGACTGCAAGGCGCATGAGTGCAGAGAAGGTTTTCATCCTGTCTGTGGCACCGGAAACCCGATGAACCCATCACCTCCATTCTGCCACTGCGAGAGCGATCCTCCCACGAGTACCAAGCCGGCACCGCCGCAGGATACACATGACCCCAATGACGATTTCCCCGAGGTGGAATGTAGTGTTCATGCCGACTGTGATAAGTGGCAGGGTGTTTGTCCCAGAGGTAACAAGTATTGTTCGGCAACTGATTGGGAGCTTGTGAATGGTGTGCTCACATCCAAGAGGGCGATCTGCAGTTGCTAGTTGTATGAATCAAATATCTAGTAGTACTCGTTAGATGACTAGATGCTTGAGCTATTGTTACCTTCTTCTGTATCTTTTATTCTATATTTCCATACTGTTATTTATAACTCAGAGTACTTATGTACTTAAACAAAGTAGGGACCTACAAAGACATCCGCTATTCAAGGAGCATCTCATCTTGAAGCTTGTATTTATACGGTTCTCGATTGGGGAGGGATCATGATTGGAGTTTCATTGTATCTGAGGTTATCGCAAGGTCCACTCTTGGTGCTGAAGTTGGTTAGCTTAGTGTTGAGCATCTGGGTCCAACGAAGCCAGAGCGCAGTCACGTGCGCAAGCGGTCGGAAAAGCCTCGGTAAAGGCCAAAGTCTGGGCTCAATTTCCGTGGGCTCTTTGTCTCTCATAATAACGAAAGAATTGACTTCCGAAATCTCAAAAGACAGATTAGCTCAGCTACTTTATGTTGATTTGGACTAGTAATTAAACGACTTTATTGTAACAGCCTGGGCCTTAGAAGATAATTCTTCTATCACTCCCGCTGCCCCGTGCGAGTACCCAGCGAATTGAACTTTCGTTGATCCCATCGGCTGTAATGTATTCTGAGATTGGTCACGTCGGCCAATATACACGATCTGTCAACGTTGAATAAACACACGACTTGCTGAATATTTTCCAGATTCAGGACTGAGAGTAGAGGTAATCCTGAGAGCCGAGATTAATTAGAGTCATTTAGAAACAGGTAACCTTCACGTTATGCTAATTAGGTATTCGTGATTCTTAGTCGAGCGAGAATTGGCTGGAAGGACGGAAACTACCCTAGAGCTATCACAAGCCGCCTGTTCCACTACAATACCGTCTAGCGTGAACAGTGTGGGTTTCTACGATCGGATGAACGTTGATCCTTGGCTTTTGATTGGCTGAATAGCTTGAACCGGTCATGACGCGCCAAGCCAACGCGCTTAGGTAGGCAACAGAAGAAATGTTCTCCAAGGCTTAGACTACCAAAATAAAGTAGCCTAATCATTAGGCTAAGCTCGCATAAGGTGACCAAATTATTTCGTCTCTTAAACCTCTAGTGGCTAATTCTTCTGACACCCTGAGCGCGCTCTACGACGACCCGTGAATCTGGCTGCTCAACACCGGCGCATCACTTGAAGACAGAACGCTATTTGGTTCACAAGCAATCTCCATCGAAGCGCATGCATCCAAGAATCTGAACCAGTCCTGGCATCAGGACGATTGTTATCAGGGAAAGGTTTAAATACCTCACGAGACACTACAATCAACGATATGCTCTCAGTAGCGGCTTCAAAGACCGGGACTGTAATCAATCATGGAAATTGACTTAACACAGATCGCACCGACACGAAGAACATCAGAGACAACGAGAGAAAGTCACAAAGATATTGTTACCTTTGACACAGGATTTGATCACCCAGGGTATTGGTCCCTGCAGGATCTTAAGGGGGTTTGCATGAGGCGACGCTGGGGCCCCACACCGTATTTAAAATTAAAGTTAATCTCCCGTCTAACGTTAGCAAGGCTCTAACCCTCTTTAGTATGAGATTCACCGTACCAGGCAAGGGTACACCGGCGATTAATGTTCTAGAGCGAGAGTGGACTGAGGTCCATGACAGACGTTACGGAGAAGTTGCTATCTATTCAATGGAGACAATTCACTTTAAATGTATGCTTAATGACAGGAATGTGGCATGCACTTCAGGGAAGTCTCAGCTTCTGCTGATGTTATTGCCAGCTTTACCACGCACAGTTGTGATCTCTTGTTGGTTCTTTCACCAAATTAATTACAACTTTGCACTGCCTCGTTTCAACCTGAAATCGTATTTCACATCCATTTTTAGACTAGGGATCACCGCCACTCGCTTCTACCCGCTGGCTGTCCTAAAAAGACCTCATTTCATTGACCAATAACTTTCCATTTCGTATGTCCTTAAGCGAGAAGCTTGGCATTTGACCTCCTCCTTTTCTCATTTTCAAGTCCAGGAGATATATAGACAAGAAACAACTTGGCATTCGCCCAGTCTCTCACTTGATGCTTGGCTCTGTTTTGCTGCTTATCATTTGTCGACAACATGAAGCCGTCAATACTCAATTTATTCGCCGTGACTTCAGCCTTGGCAGGCCTTGGTAGCGCTGTCGATGTGAAATGGGATGATGAGAGTAAGTCTGCCGGTTCTCCCAGTGCTTCATAGCTCACCATATCTAGAGTCGATTAAACAAGCGGCGAGTACTGTCGCCCACGGCTTGGTAAAATACTATACTGGAAATAATACTGGCGACGTACCAGGAAATTTACCAGATCCCTATTACTGGTGGATAGCAGGAGGAATGTTTGGCACATTGATCGACTACTGGTGGCTCACCGGCGATGAAACTTACAACGATATCACCAAACAAGCTATGATTCATCAAGTCGGTACTGAAAATGACTACATGCCCGATAACCAAACTATGACGGAAGGAAACGACGACCAAGGTTTTTGGGCCGTCGCGGCTATGTCAGCTGCTGAGCACAAGTTTCCCGACCCTCCAGAGGATAAGCCACAGTGGCTTGCATTGGTTCAAGCCGTTTTCAACGAATATGTCAGTCGTTGGGATACAGAGCATTGCGGCGGTGGTCTTCGTTGGCAAATCTTTACCTGGAATGTGGGATACGACTACAAGAATTCGATTTCCAACGGCTGTTTCTTCAATATTGCTGCACGCCTTGCCAGATATACCGGAAACAGCACATATGCAGACTGGGCCGAGAAGGTCTACAACTGGGAGGAGAAGATGGGACTCATCACAAAGGACTACCAGATTCTGGATGGACTTCATTTCGCTGGCAAATGCCCCAGCTCTATGGACACCAACCAATGGTCCTACAATACCGGCATTTATCTCTATGGAGCTGCGGCCATGTACAACTTGACCGGGAAGGCGAAATGGAAAACTGCTGTCGATGGAGTGCTGAAGGATATTGAGGTGAAGTTTACCAAGAATGGTGTTCTTTATGAACAATTCTGTGAGGAACACAAGCTGTGTAACTTGGATCAACAGACTTTCAAAGGGTATCTAACCCGATGGATGGCTACAACCTCACTCATCGCACCCCACACCTCCGAACGCATCATGAAGATCCTACGAGCATCTGCGCAAAAGGCCGCTGCTGTCTGTACTGGAGCGCCCGCGGAGGGCTTCAAAGGTGTAGCAGGTACAGCCTGTGGCTTTACCTGGTTGTCCGACAAATTTGATGGCATCGTTGGCGTCGGACCGCAGATGAGTGCATTACAGGCTATCCAGTATACTCTCGTGCCCAAAGCCAAACCTCCTGTGACGACAAAGACTGGTGGAACGTCAAAAGGAAATCCGAATGCTGGTAACACCGGGCTTGATGTCAGCAATGACAAACCTGAATACAAGACCATCACAGCGATGGACAAGATACTAGCTGTGGTCATAACAGGCGTAATGGCAGCGGGTATTATTGGTGGTGTTGCGTTTACTGTGATTTAGATGGATGCGAAATTGTGCTTTCCTGTATATAATAGGGTATAGACTTCTGCTTCATGGCGCAGCGGTGTTGGAATATATGCATCGCATTCCCTGGGACGATCGATTTTACACAAAGGGAGGCTTTTTTAGAATGAGATCCAATTCAAGATACAAGCCGTCGAACCTTTGTTTCAAAGTAGTTCAGAATTAGCGATTGGCTTGAATCCCGTACCTGGACATCAGGTTAAGAAATCGTTCTAAGACATAGACCTTGGAAGCTGCATTCTATAAGCTTAAGACATTCTATGTTGGGGCCAATCAGCCAGAGTCTTCCACCAGTGAAGCGCTGACCTCAGTTGAGAGAGCTAACACTACAGCTGGTAAAACTGCGACAGAAACCTCGATTACCGAGACTACTGTATTTAGCACTACTGAGGAGTTTATCAATTTCTCTACTACTCAAGAAGCAATAACAGACACTACCACCCAGGAGGAGACAACAGGAATCACCATTGCAGAGACGACGGATACTGCCACTAAGGAATAAACAACAGACAACCCCACTACAACCGCGTTCACAGGCGCTCTGGACTCAACAACAGAGACCACCACCGAAGCAGCTACAACAACCACTGCGGAACCTATTGCTCAGATAGTATGCCCCTCGGATCCTCAGCAGTGCATCGGTACCTTCAAAATCGAGTGTGATGTTGTCTATCAGGACATTCCTTATAGCAGCAGCGCACTGTAGATGAGTGTGCTCAAGCTTGTTTTAGCGATCCAAACTGTGCGATGTTTACTTATTCTGGAATCTTTTGTTTCACGACCAGAGATCTCTCAGACAATCAGGGACCACTTTAATTAGATGGTTGGACCAGTGGAAACAGGGCAACATGCTTAATAGCTTTATGTTTAATGTTTACTACTTCGCGTCGTTGAGAATGCGTATTATATGCTCAGAAAGATTTTGCATTCGCAATATAATAACAGATTATTTTTTTCGTTTTAGTTTAACGATTCCTCTTAAGATACTGGGGAGGACGGATAGAAGAGACAATTGACGACGCGTACCAAGTTAAACAGGTTCTACCCAGCATCTAGATGAGGAAATATTGGAATTGTGGAATCAAAGACAACGAAATAAAGTCATATTGAATCAATTGTATACCGTATCCAAACCAATGAGATATAACACAAGAGAACTATTGAGCAGCTAGAGGAATCTGAACAGGCGGAGCAGACAATCCGGCAGCGCCAACAGGGGGGCAGGTATGCAAGGTGTAGCACTCTTGGGTCTTGCCAATAACACATCGCTTGCCGTCAAAGATGGTACCTTCACCGCACCCAGGCGGCTTGGAGGAGACGCAAAGGCCGTTGCTGGGAGTAAGACCTTGAGGGCACTCGGGAGGGTCAAGAGAGACACACTTGCCGCCCTTACGAATCGTTCCGGTTGGGCACTCAGGCGGCTTCAGCGACACACAAATATCACCTCTGAGCTCAGTACCCACAGGACAACCAGGCTTGGTATCGGAGTCGCAAGTCTCAGTCTCGGAATTATAGGTCATTCCGAGGGGACAATCTGGAGTCTTGTCTGAAGTACACTTGCTTCCATTCCAGCTTGTACCAGTCTCGCAGTCAGGGGGGGACGTAGAAACGCAGCTGGTACCATCAAAAACCTGACCCTTGCGACATCCAGGATCGGTCTGGTGAACACAGGCACTCCCATTGAAGATACTACCATTGGTGCAGCCAGGACGCGTCTTAGACACGCAGTTGGTGCCATCAAAGTGCATGCCTTTGAGACAGTCTGGAGAGTCCTTCTCAGAAACACAAGTAGAGCCATTGAAGATAAATCCAGGCTTGCAGTCAGGACGAGTGTTAGAAACACAGTTCTTACCGTTGAAGGAGCTTCCGACAGGGCATCCAGGGGTCACTGGAGAGGTACAGTCATTGCCGTGTCGGTTGGTACCATCCTCACAGTAGGGAAGATCAGGGTACTTGCAGTATCTACCAACAAGTGTTGACTTCTCGGGGCATTCAGGGCGCTTCTCAGAGGTGCAGTGATCGCCAGTTAGGATCTGGCCAGGCTCACAAGTCGGATCACGACTCGAAATACATCTCTTGCCACTTAGGGATGAGCCTGGAGGACAATTCGCGCGCTTCTCGATGATGCATCTCTCCCCGTCAAAAACAGCACCGCCCTGGCAACTGGGATTTTCAGAAATAAGACACTTTCCATTAGTGTATGTCCCGGATCGACACTCAGGTACTGACTGAACGATGCAGACCTTGCCGTTGAACTTTCCTCCGGTAGGGCAATTCGGCTCCACCAGAGGAGAAATCCAGCATCTTCCATTATCGTAATGGGATCCTGGAGGGCACTCATCCTGCTTCTCAGCTGTCATATAACACTTCTCTCCGTTGAACTGGAAGTTCCTCTGACAACAAGCAGAGTTACCAGTGGAGTCGTCGGTGGAGAAAAATGTGCCAACTTCACAAGTTGCCTTGCTTTCAGAAGAACACACTCTCCCATTCAAATCGAAACCGGGTGGGCAGGACGGCTTGTCTTCACAGACTTTGCCATTGAAGAAGCCAGGCTTACAATAAGGGGGCTTCTCCGATACACAAGTAGAACCATCAAAGTACGAGCCAACAGGGCAGCCTGGCTTAGTCTCATGAGTACAGACATTGTTCTCCATGGTATAGCCGGGGAGGCAAGACGGAGGAGACTCGCCAATGCAGTTACCGTCTGAGAGCTTTGTGCTGGGTGGGCATGAAGGAGGCTTAGAACTGACACAACCCCCGTCTTCGAACTTCAGAGGAAAGTCACACCCGGGTGGTGTACTTGAAGTGCAAAGCCGGTTCTTGAGAGTAAATCCAGGAGGGCATTCCGGCCCATTTAGGGAGATGCAAACACCCTGGTCATACCTGAAGCCAGGATTACATCCAGGTCCAGTCTCAGACTCACAGGCGTCGCCGTTGAACCAGCTTCCAGGAGGGCACCCGGGGGCAGGACCAATGCAGTTTCGGCCATTGTAGACAAGGCCTTCTTCACACTTGGGTGGCTCCTTGCTGATGCAGTTGTTGCCATCGAGGTACGTACCCTCGGGGCAAACAGAAGACTCAGGGAAAACACAGCCAGTGCCGTCGTTGACTGTTCCAATGGGACAGCAGCGATGGTTACCAGCAGAGTCTTTCGCGGGGACAATCTCACTCAGATCGATAGACCTGTGTGGACGAGTGGTTGGGATGTCGAGACCCTTGCCAGTAACATTGTTGCTAAGTAGGGATGGTAGACCGGGTTGCTGAAGGATAAGCTGAGCATCGAAAGGGATATCCTTTGCTGCACTGCTCGATGTCAGAGCCGATAGCGTCAGGATGGCCTTCCAATGTTGATACATATTGAGAATAAACAAGAGGTGTAAGGGGGGAGGACAAAGTATTGAAAGTGATGGTTGTCTATCTGGACAGTGCATGAGGTAGACATTCGTAATATATACCTCTATTTGCCTTGTTTATGTTCAGTCTTACCTCCAACCTTGCAAACAAACCATTGACCTCTCCGGGGCCAACTGCCCTCAGCAATTCAATGTCTCACCTCAGCCGCCTCGTCACTTCTGATCAATGATAGTTCGAGTTACCATCACAACGTAGATTGGAGTCGCAATCCGTCAGTGCTCTAACTCGATACATCTTCCATCGAGATCTGAGGTTTCTCTCACGAGGAACAGGTACCAATTGCCGCGGGGAAGCGGCCGCTGTAGTTTCATTAGCTTCTTCGACCCAGCCTCGTTTCTAAACCTTACCGTCCCTCGATCTGATACATCATTTTTACTTCCTTGGCACAGGTTCTCGGGTCACCATAAGCATCATCCATTGGATAATATCCGTCAATTGACCCTCCCAGTACAGGAACCTGGGAGAAGGGAGACTGATACTCTTAGACAGTCTCAGCCTGTTGTTCTTGGCTTTACCTGCGTCAGACTAGTGTCAGCCATTTCGACAGTTCTTTTCCTGTTCAGTCATCTATCGAATCTTTACAGCCAAGATCTACATTGAAACTCACATGCTTCCCCGCTTCAGCTGGTGTACTCTAACGACCACTAGCCGTTTTCATAATCTTTTCAGCTTGCACCATGAAATGATCGTCGGTTAGATCGACGAACCTTACTGAAAGGGATGATGGATAGGGCGATCAGTCCGAGACATATTGAGCTTAATGTGGAAAACGCCGGCCTTCCCGTGCCGTCCCGTTCACTAGCCAATCCCATCGAGGTTTACTTGCATTAGTTTATTCACTTGTTGCTTTGACAGAATCAGCTACGCCACGGTTGCATATCTGCCTTTGAAATGGATTCTCTGTAGATCAGGCTTTCGGGAGTTGAGCTTCCGAGTGTCTTGTCAGTGATGGCCGGTATTTAAATATGGCATTAAGTGAGCAGCTAAAAGTATAGTTCAAGTGTCCCCGATGGACTGGACGAACGGGAGTAAAAGCCGACGCACTATTGGACCCATTGATTGCCGAGGGACTCAATTGAGCCAATAGTTTGAAGCCAGCTGAGTCCCATTGCATATGTCAGATTTCGGGGCCTCGGGCCTCAAAGTAATTTCTATTCCAGATTGTCGAATCAACTGTCTCTATAGGGTACTTGGCAAAATAGCAGATCTAAGATCGCCCATAAGGGAACATCACCCTAAGCGCTATGACTTTTATTCGTCATTGTTTCTGGCATATGAGACATTTGACTGAACCAATGTATAGCTCAGGAGCAATCAGCCGAACCCCATTGGCCAGATCTCATCACATCTTTGGACTCAAAGTAATTCCCTCCCCTCCTGGGCGGTATTGTGAAGGCGAGCTTACATAGGTTGATCCATGCTAGTTAATCAACACGTTCAGCAAGCCACGTTCAACTCTTGCATTCCAGCTCCAGGCTTTTGATTACGAGCTACGTCAAGGCGGTAAGACCGTATGATGTCGTGTCTTAGGAAGGTATGCGATTGGGTCTGAGCGTAGACTGTGTTATTCGAGCAACGAGAGCCAGCTGCACTTTGAGGTCTTGATGTCAAAAAAACCCATACTAGAGGAGCATATGTTTGCCCACATCGTGTCAAGTATAAAGGCTGGGCCTTGAAGCACTGAAATCCACACTTTCGTCCTCGTTTTATCATCACTGTTACTCTACAACACTCTGCACAACTATCAGTAGCAATAATCACCTTCACAATGGTTTACTACGCATATGTCAAATGGGTACGTTGCGAAGCGAATTGTCTTTTCTCGCAATTTCCTAACCCAGCTTGCAGATCGCCGCTGAGAAGCGATATTGGCGTTACCTCCTCACCGCACCCAATGCTGCGACCGTTGATGAGTGGTGGCGTGAAGCATCCTCCAAGGCCGATAACAAGGTCGTGCGTGTAGCGCCCGACTTTTACACATGGAGCGGCGGTGCACAAGTTTGGGACCTTGCCCCTGAAATGGCGGACAAGATCATGCTAGCACCTGTGAGCAACCAAGACACATACGACTACGGAAACTTTGAGATTTTCCACCAACCTGAGCGAGCTGATATCGCCAGCGGCAAATCGTATGTTTCAAGTCCTGCACTGAGATCTATCATTCACTAATACAATAAATTCTAGTTTCTACATCCGCTCCAAGTCGAACCCAGAGCTCTACTGGCTCGCCAAGAACGATCAAATCTGGGCTACTACCCAGGGACGCACTCGTTTCATCTTCCGCATTGACGGAGATCATGACGACAAGAAGACTGTCCTCATTGGAAGTGACCAGATTTCCATTGCTCCAGTTGGTGGCGAGAGCAGCCAGAAGTATGTTTCTGTGAGTGACAACAGCGAGGTTGTCCTCAGTGGTCACAGCTGCCGTATGTACTACAACGACCTGAAAAGGAACTTTCTTGCGCAGGGAGAGACTGGAAACTCCGGTAGTGCCTTGGTTACCAAGGTTGAAGGCCACGGCGAGGAATGGGAGCTCATTCAATAGATAAGGTGTAGGACCTGTTACTCTGAATGGACTCGGAGGTGTACAAGAAAAGGAATTATGTCTTGGATATTTAAGTTCTATATCAGCATCATAACTCAAGATATCTTTCTTACCATTAAGAGATGAACCTGGAGGACAAGTTGTGTACTTCTCAATAACGCATCCCCCGCCGTTCAAGACAGTACCGTTTCAGTAACAAGTCTAGGAGTTCAAGAGATAAGAGACTTTCTATTAGTGTGTATCCTATCAATACTTAAGCCTTACTGCTGGACGTCCCTATGGTAAGGCAACTAGGTTCCGCTAGTAACATCTGATATTTCTGCTAAGAGGTAACCTCAGGAAAATATCAAGGGAGGTATGTTTTACAGATTGGATTAGGAGTCTATATTGATGATTTAAGCAACAAATTCCTTGTAGAATTTGGAAATTAGGGCCTATGCTAGTGCTTATCGCGTTTTGATGAGGCTCACGTGAGTGCGGGAATTATAGTCAGCTTTTCATTTACAGTTATAGCACGCTCATCGACACTGACACCCGCACCTGGTGATCTAAGATACTTATCCATCTCTTAGGCTCTAGTTATCACTTTCTTGGAGCACGCCATGCTTTGTAAAATTTGCAAAGCTGCCATACTTATCGCCGATGACGAATTGGGACCAACGAGCGATATAGGGAAAGTGTCAAGACAGGTCAGGACACACAACGATCTCACAGAACTTGAACTATCTGCCTGGTCTGGATGCCTCATCTGTCGCAAGATATTGGAATCAATAACTGGCTATCAAACACCAAGCAAGACCGAAAACACGTTTTTGAACGTAAACACAACACACGACTTCCGGCTTACGGTTTCTTTGCGACCGTATGGAATGAGGAGGGTGTTGGTGGAAGGCCTTTATGGAGATGTTCACTTGAACGTCCGCTTTCGAATGAGGAAAGTATGGTCCAACGGGAAATACGATGTCACAAGTCAACCCAACCTGCATCTGTCGTCGACATCCGAGACCAGTAATTTATGGCGCAAATGGTTCCACGAATGTTTGGAATCTCATTCTTTTTGCCATAGCTCAACAAATCAAACGCCCAAGTTCGTACCTAAAAGACTTGTTGAGATCATTACCGACGGCAAAGGACTCGTCGAGAAATGGCAGCTCGTGCTGGGAGACAGAATTGGGGAAGCGACTTATCTCACCCTCAGCCATTGCTGGGGATCGAGCAATCATATCAGCCTAACGAAACAAAACATTGATGATCTAATGACGCCTTCACTCTGTTCTGTTCTACCAGCCACCTACCGCGATGCCTTGGTTGTCGCGGCGGCATTAGGGACTCGGCACATATGGATTGATTCATTGTGTATCATCCAAAACGATAAAGACGATTGGAAGTCTCAATCATCTGTCATGGGATACATCTACAAGCATTCCGCCTGTAATATCGCCGCTCTCAAGGCAGCGGACAGTTCTGATGGCTTATTCTGTCCAAAGGAAGCCCCAACTATTCTAACTCTACAAGGCGAAGAGTATCAATTTGAAGATGATTCTAAATACCGGTATGCATTCGAAAAAGAAGACATCGAAGATGCACCTTTGAACTCGAGAGCATGGGTGGTCCAAGAACGTTATTTAACACCAAGACAGTTGGGGTTTGGAAAGTCGCAGATTTACTGGGCATGTCGATGGACCTGCGCCTCAGAAGAGTCTCCTGACAGTAATGAGTCACCCTATGAGCAAAGGGTAGGCCAAATATGGAATCTTTCCCCCGTGGATGCAAGTCGCAAGAAAAAGATAGAAGCTCTTCTTAGAGATCCGGGATATATGGAGAAGATTGATCAAGCGGAACATTGGTCACATTTGGACTATTTAGAAAACCTTGAACCGCGAGTTACTTGGCCGACTTTGGTAACCGCTTATTCGAAGTGTCATCTCACATATCTGACTGACAAGTCGATCGCCCTCGCTGGCCTGGCAGCAGAGTTCCGTGAAACAGCCAAAGATACATATCTCGCAGGTCTATGGCGGCACGACCTGGAATATCAACTATACTGGTCCGTTTGCGACACTTCACGCTCGCATCAGACCATCAGAACTGTTCAACCATATGTAGCGCCTTCCTGGTCGTGGCTCAACATGGATGCACCGGTAGTTTATGATCCAGAGTTCAGGGCAAAATGGCGGGACACTAAATGCGTTGAGATTTTGGAAGTGTCGGTCCAATCTGAGGATCCCAACGCATTGCACAGCTTTACCAGTTCGACATTGCGTCTAAGGGGAATTGTTTTGCGGGGACGCCTCACAGATTGTGCTGAAAAGAATCTCGGCCTTGCTGGGTCAGATCGTGGCTCGTATGTTGACCCCAACGCATTCAAGATGAAGAACTTTCTCAGTCGTCCTGGCCAAGATGCCGTGGAAGAAGTGGCGATTCAGATTGACTGGGATGAATACCAGCTGTCTATCGCTGAAGATCCACAACGATACTCGAGGCTTCAACAAGAACGGAGTTCGGAGCTTTTAATTTTGCCATTCCGATTTAGGACTGTCAGTTTTGCCCATGGTCTTGTTTTATGGCCGTTGGAAATTACAAAAGGCGAGACAATTTGTGTCAGACTGGGCGTATTCAGGTTTCTGAAAGAAGGTTTTCCTATGTTCATACGGGAAACATTGGGATTGCCCGAATACTGCTTCGGTAATGACCAGATTGATCTCAAAGACGCTCGTCTTAGTAGTCTTGTACAAGAAGTCCGTATTCAATAGTTCAAGGAGATAGTGCTTGATTGGGTCATCATGTGGACTTGGAGTATGTCAATCTTTCGAGCTAGTACCGCACCGAGTGATTTACCTTTCAAGGAGAGAACTTTTGCAACAAAGCTCACTCGTATCGGCAGTTGGCTGTAAGGAGCCTAAAGCATAGAGCCATGTCATCCCGAATGTCAAAAAACGGCAGGGGTATACAGTCCAGCACTGTTGCAACGATGTCACTAGGTCAAAAGTCGACAACCCTGACATTACAGGTTCTTCTGAATTTAAGCTCCGGGTCAAGAATTACAAGGGCGGGAATGACTTTGTAATGATGCTGTAGCTATGACAGTAGCACGCACCAACAGAGGATATAAAAGCTGAGAGTTTACTAAGTGCTGGCTATGAATGATTTCGCCGGTAGAAAGCACATGGGTCCCATTAGATAAGGCCCTCTGTGGTGGGCGTTCCCAACTTAGAGCCTTGCCACCTCTGGCCCATACATCCTGCCGTCTCTCGTAGAAGTTATCTACTGTAACCTGAGTTTCATCTCCAGTCACCTTTTTGAGAGTAATAGTTTTCTGAGGTGGTGGAGGAATTGATGGCCACTGGAGAATATTTGAAGCATTTCCTGAATGCATGGAGCCATCTCTCCGCTTTTTCCACTCTTGCAGTAAAAGCTGGTATGACTCAACTGGTTTGTCTAATTTGACTTCTGGGTGCGTAGCCCAAACTTCCCCAAGGTCATTGAGCCTCTGCTCCTCGTGAGGTATACTCCGCACGTTATCATCTCGTGTGATAATCTCATACGCATTGAATATAACGCCCTTTACATCGTTGCGATGCTTGTCATATCCTTTTCCCTCATCAGATGGATGATTAATGCGAGCCGCATAATTGAAGTCGAAGAGCATTAAAGAATCTGTAGTCTCGTCGACAAGGAGGTTTCGTGGAGCGATATCCTGGTGTGAGATACCGCATCCAAGATTCAAGTCGTCTACAACCTTGACAAGCTGCTGTAGCCACTTGAACTTAAAGGTGCGTGACTTGTTCTCTTCTAGATTACGACCAGGTACGTAGATATTGGTGAACCCAACAACACGACCTTCAAGCTCGTCAATGACGGCACGGTCAAATGGGACAATATTTGGGTGGAGTGGTAGACGCATCCACAAGTTCATCTCCTTCCATGATCTCTTAGCATACTGCCACAAGAAGTAGTATTTGAAAACAACCTACTCATTTGTCAATTACCCGATTGAAAAGCACAACATGTCAAGAATGGACCGGGGTTTACCTTGCTGGCATAAGTACCTCTGCGCGGGGGGTAGGCAACAAGGTCTGCATCAGGACCGAGTCTCTCAAGCTCTTCAAGCTCATCTCGCCGTACTGTCTGAATACCTCCGGGTAGAGCTGCATCTCCCAAGGATGGGTAGTGTATGCAGTAGTTCATATCGTATTTGGCGTCGATATATTTTGTGATAATCTCGCCAGTCTCAGACACGTATATCCTGTAGACCTCGGGAGATAGCTCCTCGCTATGGCGGCTATAATTTTCGATCGCAAGTGCGTCGTCGTCTTGTTCTCCATCCATCGTCACGGAAATTACCCGTCTCTGATCCCAATTGACAACATGCCAGGTACTGGGTCCGCCAATAGGGACATCGCCACTGAGGCAAAAATACTTCTCTTCATCGTTGATCATTGTCAAAAGCGTCTTGGAGTTTGGGGTTCCAACAACAGAAGACGAGAAGTGGTGTATAAATAAGTAGAAATAGGAATCACTGCGATTGAAGAGTGCGGGGGCTAGGTGGATATCCATACCAAGTCCGAAAAGGTGAATCTTACTCCGCCACGACGGTTTCAATCAACCAATCAGGGCAGTCAAGAGAGCAGACATGGTGCTCAGGGCTTTTACCCAACCTGACCTGCTTATTGCAGATGTTCTGGACAGCCAATCTAGGTAGCAAAGTTACACGATCGCAGTGGTGATAGACAAATGCAGGTAGACCTAATGTTCCAGTCAACTTACGGGCTCTGGGATTCGCTGCCCAGACTATAGGCTTTGCTTCTGCTGTATATTGGTACACCCAAGACAATACTGTTGGCAGAAATTGATGATATTCAGAGAATGAGGATGGAACGTTTTGGATACCGATCTCCAAGTGTCCTCAATCGGCCCAGTTTACCATCAGAAGACATAATCCTATAACAGCCTATGCGATGAAACACGCCAACCTGATGAGGCGGTTGATACAAGATGATGCCCTCCGCCAGTCCTTTCTCCGCTTCCGGGTCGAGCTCGCAGTGTGTCTGGAAAAGGTAGATTACACCATCCGCATCCTTGATGGACATAGCCTGCCTCGTTGCGCCTTCGACCAATCCTTGTTTGTGACCTGGCTGCAGGTTCTCAAGGTATGAAACGATGGGTGTATGGTTTGGATCCTCCTCATCAAACCTTGTCTGGAGCTCGACCTTGTCGTCGCCGCACCAGTAGTCAACTCGGTCGGTTTCCACGAAATCCTCGCAATACGTATCAGTAACAAAACCTTCACTCAACTCCCCGTTAAGATTCCTGGTAGCGGGACCGACAAGATGACCGTGCAGTCTTATAGCGCCCCCGCGTAACAGACCCGTATCATGAGAGTCATCCACGTAATGCAACCAAAGTTCCTCAAGTGAACATTGCTCAAGATCATTCTCTTCCAAATAGCTTCCATCTGTAGGCATAACCAATTCATAAGGACCGTCAAGCGAGAGCCAACTCCACGACGGAGCCTTGTAGGTTTCTGATCGCGTGGTAGTCGCTTTCCTTCCGGAATTCACCCAGGCAAGTGACCATGGTAGGTGAGGATACCAAAAGCCCGCCACATATTTGCTTTTTGACCCGTGAGGACCTCTGAATGCTTCTACCACCCCGGAAAAAGCCATCAAACGATCTCCTTCCTTCGTCAGAGCTGTCCCGGCATACATCGCGGCTATGGAACACCATAGGTCGTAAGAGGCCGGGGCCTTTTCTTGTCTCTTGATGCCCTCCGCCTCGGCTTTCCAATACTTCGCAACGCCAATCTCATCGGGAACACCATTCGGAAAGGTCTCACATGCCAACCTCTCATGGCATTGCCACCAAACCTGCATACCGCCGATGATAAGGGAGCGTCTGGAAAGAAACCACTCTTGAAAAACCCAAGCGCGCTGGCGCAGGGGAGAAAGGGATATATCAGCATAAAACAAATCAAGTGGGAGAAGGCGCAGTCTCCTCTCTTCTTCACCGCGCCACTGGCTAGTGATATTCAACGGCGTCAGCAGGTTTTGATCTCGATCTGGAAACATGGCGCGTGAGCTGTCAACGGCACTTGCCGCACATAAGTTCAGGTCTGCATTAGCATATACAGAACCCATCATGGTCGCCTCTTGATGCCAGTCGGAGGGAGAGTCCTGGAAGATGCAAAGGGAATCGATCCAGATGTACCTGTACCCTAGCTGAATGCAAACCGCAATTGCATCTTTGTATGTCTGAGGCAGGGCGGCCGTGTCAAATCCTGCGAAAAGCTGACTCGCGTTCTTCGCCTCTAGTTCCAACCTCTTGACTTTACCCCAGCAATGGGAAAAAGCAACATAGTAAACTTCCATATCGATTGGAAAGCTAGCTGATAGTATCAGCTTTGCCCGAGTCGAGTTGATGATTTCCACTAGTCGTGTAGGCCGGAAAGCAGGGTTTGGTACCCGGCATTGCTCATGATTTGTCTTGCACTCATGGATCCACTTCTTTGAGTCCTCAGATATCATGGCATCGTAGGGTTTAAAGTTCGAAAGGGAGGTATTGAAAGGCTCTACAAGAGGTTCGTAAGTGTTCTCACCCTTAAGGCGATAATCATGAGACACACACCTGTTTCTCTGACGGGCAAGAAACCTAGATATAAATCATAGGAACCAGCGATCTTGATGCGGACGAAACTGAAGTATGTGAGATCATCTCCTGAGAACTCCATCTTGTAACTTGACTTGTACTCTCGAGGTTGCTTGGAAGGCTTGCGGTGCCGGTCCATATAATAGATCCACCCACAGATATAGCATCCCGCTGTAGCAGCAGATTGAAGCTGTTCCCAGCTCTGTTGACGTGGAGTCTCATCGTCAAACCCTGGTAGCACGCCAGTAAACATCTTTTTGCAAACAGAGCATATCCGGTCTTGTCGAAACGGCATTTGTAGCGTATTGTTGACGGTTTCGGGCATGAATGAAGTAATGAATCTGAAATCTCACTCGCACTCAATGTTTCGCCGTAAATGAAGGCATGCGGAACTGATCTAGAACAAACGGCGCATGTGGCAAGAAGAAGTAGGAGGCTTGAACCATGCTCTGAATCATATGAGGGGTCGTAATCCGAAAAATATCTCATCGAGTTAGAAAGCCTGACAGCTTACGGCCCAACAGCCGCTGGTATTACTAAGTGTTCTGTTCAGTATCTTATTCCGGGCTGGGTATCCACTTCTCCAAGCCAATCACATTAATTACCTATGCTACCTTCTTTACAAGTAAAGATATCTGCAGAAGAAACAGGTCTCTTGCCTTCAAGCTCTCTCTAACAGTTTGCACAATCAAGTAGCTGAAGTAGGACGACAGTGCCTAGGAATAAGATAGTATCTATAGGTGATTCACCCAAGTGTGTATCTCTATGATTTATATCTAAGTCGTGTAATAGTTGTCCCGTCAGCTAACACATCTATCTCCTCTTCCAACTTTGTTCCTCGCCAACCCGGTACGCCAATCGTCCACAAATACCAGTACACCACGCCAACTACCACGATAACCCATGAAAAAACAGCATACATGGCGTAAAATCCGTCACCCACGTAGCCCTGTGGAGGGAAGAACGGAGCCACTATCAAGGCGCAGCTCATGGCTATCCTCAACCCCACAGCGAGCATCCACGCCTTGAAGGGTCTCTTGAGGTCGGGACGCTGCAGTCGAAGCTTAACAAGACCGATGGCGACGGCTAGACCGATTAGTTGCCCCGCGTAGCCATCGATATTCAGGATGAATGAGTAGATCGTGTCTGACGATGGGAGGGTCAATACGAGAAATGATGGTATATAGTGTATGACGAATCCACCCATAGGTGAATTAAAGGGCCGGGAGGAAGACAGGACAGAAGAGTAGGGTATGAAGCCTTGTCGCGCAATCTCTTGCTTCGTACGCGCCTGGTAGTCACGGTTAGTATTAACACATCTTGTCGCTGATATACGTACCATGGCGAACGCAACAACCATAACATTCCCAATCGCAGACAGCGCTACAGCAGTAGGGAGAACAATCCGTCCAAAGCTCTCTCCAAATAATCTCTCAAAGAAAAGCGCAGCAATAAGTTCACCACTCTCTTTAATCTCCCCGATCGGCACGACCAACAGGTATGCCACGTTGATAAGCATGTACAAACCACATGACGTGGCCAGCGCAGTCAAGGCGACAGATCTCAACGTCCGCACCGGATGCTTAACCTCGTTCATGACATTGGCTGCGTTGTCAAGACCTGCAAACGAGTAGAAGACTTTGAAGAGACTTGTTGCAATGACGCCCCAGCTCCATCTGCTGTCGTCCCATAAGTGCTCCCACGCAAGTTGTCCGGTCGGAGCAGCGCTTGTATCCGGTCGGACAATGACAACGTAGAAGCCAGAGAGGATCATGAATACTATGATGCCAATCTTGACCCAGCCCAGGATATTCTGTATCTTGATTCCTGCCTTAGGGAAAATGCTATGCATGACACAGACAAACGTAAGCAGTCCCACAGCAAGACTCTTCCTCAACTCATCGCTCGGCTTATCAACACCGAGCGCAAACAAAGAATATTGACTAAACACAACGCAATTACTTGCTGTGAATCCCAGAAGCACCGCATACATGGCAAAGAGCGTCGAAGCGAGTAACCTGGGCCATTGGTACGCGAACTCGAGGTAGACTTTATCGGCTCCCGACCGGGGTAGCATGCAACCAAATTCGAGAGATACACCAAGACCGCACGCCGCGATGAAGGCACCGAAGAGCCACAGCAACAAAGCCAAGCCGGGGCTTCCGACGGATTGAACGATTGTGCCGGGCGTGGCAAAGATGCCGCTGCCAACGACGCGGGAGATTACAATGACGTAGGCGCTTTGCCATGAAAGGTTGCGGCCGATGGTGGCTGTCTCGAGCAGGACGTCGTCTTCTATGTGGCGGCTGGGTTGGATGTTCCCCGCAATCTCGCCATCCTGATGCGGAGATATTGATTCATATGAGGTTTGTTGCGAATGCAGTAACGGGGCTGCTGATGGGTCGGCCATGATGTATAAACTACAGATTTATTCTCTTGAACGTCGAGGTGCTTTCTTAAATGTAAGATACAGTAAGACGTCATCTCTGTATTAATAATAGTTCGCGTTCTGGGGAGGGACATTTGGGTGTTTCGGAGCTTGTGATGGGCTAGATAAGAGGCTTCGTAAGATGTGATATCGATGGCGTGATTGGAGGGATGACAGTTACTTACCACATGTACTGATTGACTTATGTTTAATAATACAGCTGAATTTAATTTTTGCTTTTCGGCGTCATATTATTCCCTAGTGATTTACATGCTATTTTATTGACATTATATATATCCTATATGCTGTTAATCTAGCCTCCACTACTACTATTTTCTCCTATCGAGGGCTTAAAGAACTATATCCTATGATGTTGTTATTATTCACTGAATCCAGCATATAACAAAGAACCTTGAAAGGCCTTGTTCTTTTATCTAGAAAGCAGGAAGACCCGAACTTTCAACTAGAGTATTGCAGAAGATAATGAAATTCATGTAGGTAAAGCTCAGTCTCGAGCCTTATCTTATCTTATCGTTTGTATCTTCAAGCCATACTCCCGGTCCTATTTCCGGCCCGCTTCACCCCAATACTATCAAATGTGTTTAGACGCGATCACTGCACTTTGTTAGTGTGGTCCTTCCGACAGCTGCGATCTTCTTCTCTGGGACTTTCTACTTGCTATGAAGCGAATAGTAGCTCTTAATCATGCTCTGAATGGCTTGGAAGCAACTTGGTTGTAGAATGTCGGATACGTCTAGCCAATAACACAAGGGAGTCCGAGGTGTGAATTATGTCTTAGATCATACGAGGGGTTGTCATCTGAAAAGTCTCATCGAGCTAAATAGCCTGACAGTTTACGCCTGTACTGCAGCTCTTATCACCAAGTACTCTATGTAGTATCTCATTGCCGATAAGCACTTCCACGAACCAATCACCTCACTCATCTGTCCTAATTCCTTCGAGAGTGAAGATGTCTGCAGAAGAGAGAGGACCCTCGCCTCTAAGTCTTCTCCACTGGTTCGTAGAACTAAGTAGTTCACAGCAGTTCTTGACTATCCAGCCCCATTTCCTGATAAACCCCGGTGTCGCTTCCCAACTAGACACCAAGTAAGGTTCTCCCCATATCATGAGGCCTGTCTGAGAAGTAGTGTCGATAGATGTGGGATTAGATGCTGAAATTGAAGGCGGTCGGTAAAATATCTGCAAGTTCATCAAGTCTCCCACCAGGTCCTTTACAAAATCCGCATGGCTGAACTCAAACTCGTGTCTTATAATGTTTTCTCGCATGGCAGGACATGGGAGACTGTCAATCCACGAGAAGTGGTTGACGCTCATTTGTAACCATGTTGGCGCTAACGAACCAGAGCATTCCGGGTGTACAGGCAGGATAGTTGAGTGTCTGAAAACACCTGGGTTACTAATGACACTCTGGGAGTGAGGGCCTAGTACTTGGCAAGGTATAGTAAGGGAGTCGACCATGTACCTGTTCTGCAACAGGCCTCGAAGAACATTAAACTCTACCAACTGGAGTAAATTGTCGGATGGAAGAGGGAACCATATCTGTGTCGCATTTTGCTCCGACGGGTTCCAGGATCGTTGCTTATCATCCGACGGGCGCGGAAGCTGCGAGCTGGATTGATCGGGACGCGTTGTACCGGTACCGGATAGCGACGTGCTCAAATCAAGTGACGCCTCATCAAGCCGCCAACGGTGTACAGACCAGTTACCCGAAGTCCTGTTCAACTTGACATCACCCTTTCGCAATCCTGTGTGAGATCAGTCAGTATGCTTATGACATTAGTTTGAAACCCCCGTAAAGGGTGCGTATAGTAGGATGGGCGTACTCGATGCACGTTTATAAATGCGATTCTGGATCTTCTTCCTCGTGCTAACCTGCTCGAGTTCCATTGATCATGTGGGCGTATCTTGCGATATGTGGCTTTCGTATGTTGCTGTTAAGTAGAGATACAATGGTATATGAAGTTTGTAGAGCTATGGCCTCTTACGGCATGTGCTGACGTGACGTCGGAAGGACAGGGAGTCCGCGTCCGTCGGAGTACGCTTGAAACGGAAATAATGTCAGACTAGAATGCTACCTCCGTACTCAGCGCTAGATCCAAACAGGTAAAAATGTCAGGTTGCGTGACTTTGCATGGCTAGGTGGGTGATAGAAGGATTGTCCTGCGAGACTTAGGCTACCACAATAAAGTTAGGTGAGTATCCATCGAAGCTCGCATAAAACGACCAACTATTTCGTCTCTTTTGCGTCCAGAGACCACATCCGCTGATGCCCTGAGGATGGTCAATCAACGCAGAGCATATCGGGAACGGAAGTGATTTAAATGAGTTCAAAACCCTTTTATCATTTTGCCAGTCAAACCTTTTCTGCTATCGTTGGTTTTCACCATGGCTTCAATTTTTGGCTTTCTCCACCGTAACTGGCAATCTTCCTCTCCTCCAATTCCACCCAAGCATGACAATGCTTTGAAATTCGGTATTCTCGGTGCTGCAAACATAGGGTAGGTCCAGGCCTAGCAGCGAATGTGGAGATTCAGGATAATAATTCGACGCAGGCCGTCTGGCATTATCCATCCTGCCAAGTCCCACCCACAAGTGATCATCCAAGCCGTTGCAGCCCGGGACAAAAGCAAGGCGGAAGGCTATGCTAAAAAGCACAAAATTCCCCAAATCTTTGATTCCTACGATGGTGATGCTTTCCTCTCATACTTGCTGAAGAGAAGTATCTAACGCAAACTTGATAGCACTTCTGGACGATCCTTCCATTGACGCAGTCTACATCCCACTCCCAGCCGGCCTGCACTGCGAATGGGCCCTAAAAGCAATATCGAAAGGAAAGCATGTAATCATTGAGAAACCAGCGACAGTCAATGCGGCCCAGTCTGAACTTTTGTTCCGATCTCCGCTATTTCAGCAACCCAATGCCCCAGTTCTGCTTGAAGCTATACATTTCAGCTTTCAGCCTACGTGGCAATATTTCCTTACCCTAGTTGATTCTCCCAACATCAATCAAGTTGATGCCATTGCGAAGCTTCCGTTTTATATCATCCCCAAAGGTGGCATTCGTTTTCACTATAAACTTGGTGGTGGGTGTTTACTGGAGCTTGGAACATATCCCCTCTATGCCCTGCGAAAAATCATGGGTGATGAACCCGAGGAGTGCGTGACTTGCAAGACTAGAAACCCGCCTCCTCCGCCCGAGCTTTGTGATGAAGCCGCGGATGCAGTGTTTCGGTTTCCCGGTGGTCGAATTGGCAATGCCGTGATTGACCTACGGGATCCAATCACCACTTTTCCCACATTTAAAATTTCTGTCTTGCACAAAGAAACCAAGATTGAACAGCCAGACGTCCCGAGTAACCAGACCAAGTGGCGTCGTCGCAATCTCATCCTCCACAACTTCCTCATCTCTTCTTTCTGGCACTCCATCGATATTGAGGATGAGTACACGATTCGTGACGATACCGACGGCAAAACCTTGAAGCAATGGACAGAAAGGCACACAAAAAAGCCTACACCTTTGAGGGTACCAACAAGGATTAACTCGGGGAACCATTTTGGAATTCTTATCGTCATCAACTGGAACAGTTTGTCAATCGTGTCCGGGGTAGAGAAGGCTCTGGGCTCTGGGTCGAACATGAAGATAGCATTGCTCTGGCAAGGATGATTGATATGGCCTATGAGAAGTCAGATTTGCCGTTGAGATAGGGAAGTCAATGGTGCATCTAGTCTATGTGCGTTATGTCAACCGTTGTGGCAGTTTATAATTACATGCGTCTCTTGCCGTCTTCAAAGAGCTGATCAAAGCACTTGAACTGAGGATAGCCATTGTCTGTCGGTGTGGAGGGCTCTAAGCTACGCTGCAATGACAAAGACCAGAACTTGCAGGTTATTTCGCTCAGAGAGCCAATCTGGGCTAGTGACAGACGCTATTGGGAAACTATTGGCATTAGCGTCGCGTCGCTTCAAAGTCCCTTATCTACTCTATACTCAAAATGAGATGCAGTTCAACATCTCTTCCCAAATCCAACATTTGTTATTCCAGATTTAAATATCTACAATCACTCTTTTATCTGTCAAAAATGCGATTTTCCATCGTGAGATTGTCCATCGCTGTAGGCGCTGCTTCAGCGAGCCCCTGTCGACCATCGAGCTCTGAGACTAGCGCTGAAATAACCACTGCAACCATTTCTCATGCTTCACCTTCTACCATTCCTTCGTCATCGGAGCTACCCATAGAAGCCACGACAACAGCGTTCTCTACAGAATCTGCATCTCAAACATCTTCTGAGGCCGCATCTACAACGGAGTCAACCGCTACTACTACATCCACCGTGGCGGTAGCTTCTCTTTGCCGTGCACCAGACGCTTTGCGATGCTGCAACAATGTCGGGACCGCAAGTAGCCCAGCGGTTAATCTCTTAATTGGATTGCTTGGTATCGTCATCCAGGACCAAAGCACTGTGGTAGGAACAACATGTAAAATCCTCCGGCCACCAACAGCATTCTAGAGAACTAATCTGTACTGTCAGGTTCAGCTATTGACGACGTTGACGCTTGCAACCAAACACCCGTTTGCTGTATCGACAACTCCTACGTAAGTACCATGTCCCTGGGCAACCTTTAAATTAACCCTGCTGATCTGCTTGTACAGGGTGGCCTCGTTTCAATCGGTTGCACGCGGTTACGGGAGTAGTCCCATATTGATTATTTGCAATATATTAATAACCAAAGGATTGTTGATCTGACATCTATTATGGATGGGCTTCATCATGTTATAGGCTTCCGCAACGGTCGCTAATTTAGCACTCCTTGCACTCAGACTTCTCCGTTATGAGGCGTTCACTAGCTCTCAACGGGCCGGCGCCACTGCTATTTGGGCTCTGTTAGCGGCACATCTGGTGATAAGGTACCCGCTGATGTGTTAATAAAACAACACATTTTGATCACAAAGCATGTTATGCCAACAAGAGAAGGATCTCGTTGCGCAGAATCATTCAATAGACTGCAATACTATATCGGCACAGGAAGCCTCGGGTGATGAAATCAGTTGAGTTTGAATGAATCTGATTGATGGTTCCCGGACCTTTACTAAAGAGTGACTGTTCAAACTGTATTTCGTCTCCTTCAAATGTATCCTCCCCCAGAATTATGCCGAATGAATGACAGCGGGTCGGTCCCTTCTTTATTTCATCCTTGCTATTTCGTACAGCAATCCTCAATAACCAGTATCAAACAATCCCTGGCGAGTCCTCCGCGATTCTTAACCAGTCGAAGGTGATGCCTTGACAGTTCCGAGCGTGCTTAGTCCTGAGACCGCTGAGTTAGAAACTCAACGATGACAATGGCGACATTAGGTACATCCTCGTCAATCTCGAAAGGCACGACGTCGAGGCAGCACGAACGCTAGAGGTCGCTGGGAATTGACGTGGGGCTGCCTCTTCGCGGACCAAACGGCCCGGGCTTCGTAGATGCCATGGGATTCCTTCTCGTAAGCTCACCATGGTCGCCGTACGTGATCAAAAAGTGCCAGCCTAAATGGCTTCTTTAAGGAACAACGGAGCGGGTCTCTTACCCACCAGCAGTGAAAGAGAGACCCGCTCACGTCTTCCAAAAAGAAGTTCACCCAGGCTGATAGTCTTGGATAGCATACGGGGCCCAAGGGGATCTTTCAAAAAGGAATTCCACGGCAACTACGGCAGGACCTAGAAGATCAAGTAAGCAACACGCAGCTGATCTGCATATATGATGGAGGGGAGTCGGGGGATATAACGTTACCGATGCAATTAGAGCGTGCTGAGTGAGACCCAGATGATCCATGACTTGGGCGAGGTTGTCCAGGCCGCCGTCCCTCTCCACGGCGCCGAGGATAGCTTCGACAGCCGTAGCAACCATTCCGGGTGAAATACGAAGGGTGCCACCGTTGACATTGATACAGGCGTCAAGCCCATGGCTCATGCCGACTCGGGCGAGGTTGTCGTTGCTGATCAGGTCATTCCGAAGTGTAGTCCAGGAACCTTTTTGAAGTTTATGTCAGTTGGATACGATCATATCTCAAAGGTCCAACAATGTAACGAACGCTTCTCAAGTCCCCGATCCATCCAGATGCCGGCCAAATAGAATGTGGCAGCTGTATCGCCGTAGACAGCGAGGCGGTCATTCTTCGGCATCAAATGGAAGAAGCCGTCCATAGTGTAGACAGCCCGAGAGTCCGCTGCAGCGTTCAGGGCTTCGGCGCATAGAAGCTTCGATTTGAACGAGTATCCGATAATCGTCTCGCACTGAGTAACCTTCGGCCCAAAGTGACGAGCGAAATCCATGTTTGGTAGGGTGTGTAGAGTAAGATAAAGAGAGATTATGTCAGTTGTGCTAGTAGAAGTACTGTTGAAGAGAACGAACAAGGAAGGAAAAGCATCAGCTTATCAAGGGCAAGATGCGGCACAGTTATAATTTGCACGTCACGAGGGGTAAATTGATCAGCCCACTGCCCGATCTTTCAGCCAATGGTGACCAAGCCCCCCCTGATAATAAGGTTTCCATCTTGAATTACACTTTTCAAGCACCATAACTCCGATACTTACACAGGACCTTTTTTTTGCTTTGCTAATTGCCCTAATATTGGGTTTCAGCTGTACATAAAATACGTTACTTCTATCTGATTCTTTTCCTCTTCCCTCTACCAATACCCACAGATTACGAAACCACTTAAGTTATCACAACAGCCAGCCTTCACAACAACCACAAGATGCATCTCACAGACACTAACTGTAATTGGCCCTATAGCTGGAGGGACCCTGATTGGCTATGGGCTGCCTTGAACTTATGGGAGGAACTTGAACAGTTATAAGGGACTGCTGGTCTTAGAAGCTAAGGAGGAAGACATCAAGTTGCGGCTTTATTGCTGGCATTGGAAGGTGGGAAGCCGATCGGAAGCTAGGCTTTATCTAATTTCACAATAAAAAATACACTTTGGGTGACCAAGCTCTTCGGGAAGACAATATTACATCACAAGGAACATACACATTGTGAATTGATGTCCTTGGCCTCTACGTTGCTAGCTCCTCTTCCGAACTGTATGACTTGATAATTGACCTTCAAGAACCTTAAATAGATAATTGGGAAGTTATCTACTTACTAATCCTATTTAGAACTATGGGATTACAGCCCTGTGACTTGGCCTATGTATCTATGCAACATGGAAATTATTATGTAGATGCGCATCTTAGGATGTCTAGCAATAGCAATGGATGCTAAAGTACTGAAGCTTCTAACGTCCGGGAGAACAGTCACTGAAGAGAAATTGTCATGTATGCACTAGACAGGTGATGAAAGACTCATTGATTTTATTCCCACCACAATACAAATTACGCTCGAGATACGACAGGAAATTCAGTGCCCCGTCCACCAGGCTTGACTGGAGTCTCTCGTGCTTGTTCTGTGGGAAGTTGTGTCGCTAGTTCAGGAGGCTGCTGACTCCTAGTAGATCGCGCATTGGCGTGATTGTTTTTCTGTCGGTTAAGACCTTCGACAAGTGCGCCACAGTGGCTCATGAGCAGCGCGATCTCTTGAGCGAACCGAGTCCCGATATCCTCAAAACGGGCCGATCACTTGAGCACGCGACATGTACGATGCAACCTCCCCGTTGATAATGTGAGCGACAGCTTTGAGAGCGTCATGTTCCTCCTTGTCCAAGTGAGCAACGTCTTTCTTAGTCTCCTTGATCTGCATGAAGAGTCCCTCCCAAACAGGCCGGTACTCACGGTCGAAGGACTCGTCGATGTCCTCCTGGTTCTCCGCATACTCTCGCAGCTTAGCGCGAAGGTCGGCTTTGACAGCATCGAGTCGCGCTTTAGCAGCCTTGAGGTCATCGCCTGCGGTCATGAAACGTTCTGCGGCGCGCCGGAACTCGGCAGGGTCGGAAAAGGCCTGTAGCTTCATTGGATCATCGAGTCGGTCGCGCACCATCTCGTCAAAGTTGGCCCTGGCCTCAGCCTTGGTCGTGCCGAAAAGCGTGTAGCCTTGAGTGGGGTCGATAGTGGGCTGGCTGGCGTTCAGCATACGCTTGTAGAGACGCTCTCGGACGGCGCGTGGGGATTCAGCGGTGGGTTGAGCGGCTGGGCCGTTGACGTCGGGGGGCGCTTTGGCGTCGGAAGCCATCATGGGTGTATCGTGAGTCTGTATCAGTAATGTTAGCCAAGCGACATTCCGTGGTGGACTGAGGGCGAACATACAGGAGCCTCAGCCATGGTGTTCGATTAAATAGTAACAATAATGTTGTGCTGTTTCCACGGGGAAAGCCTGCGACGGTTGGGATCGGACTTGATGAGCAGGATACACGCGTTGAATAGTCAGGGCAAGAGTGTTGTTGGTAGGTCAAGGGTGTTGATCAAACAGCCTCTGGTCACTCCTCGAGATGTTGAGAAGTGCGGAGGTGTGAAAGAAGAAGAAGTTTTCGAATGCAAGAGAATGTCAAGAGCAGGTAAACAAAAGATGCAATCACGTGGAGATGCATTAGCGATGTGTAACACAGGGTGAAATTCTGCAGTGCACTGAGGGGGAAATCGATCGGAACCTGGGCCTTGGCCAATGTCACAATAAAAAGGAGTTTGTTCATTACAATCACCATGCATTGTATAACCGCTATTCCTTGTTGTATTGAGAAAACGGGCTAGAACGTTAAACTCCTTAACACGGAGGCGATAGGTGTTTGGTTGCACTGTTGGAAATGATTGCGAAAAGGTGCATCAGAATGTGGCTTTTGTGCGTGTAACGTAGATGGTGACTCGCACAAGCACAAAAAAAAGGGACTGGATGTACAAAAATATAAAGGCCCATGAGTTGACACTATAGGGCACGGTGAGTGCGACGGTACGCGTAACCTTGCGCGATGTGCTACCAGCCTCGTTGCCAGGCTACCTGAAGTTTCTCTCCAGAGCCTCCCTCGATTAGGCCGCCTTAATCGTGCGTGTTTGTTTGACAATACATAGCTTTTGCTGCTGGGCGACTCTGCCCGTAGTAATACGTGCCTCAAGTGTTTATCAATATTCTCGGCAAATGGTTGTTGGACACTAGCCACACATCGACCGAGATGCACCAATCTTCACGCGTTTGAGAGATAATCAAAGAGGACCATTGCCGCAAGCCAAGGGGGAAGTATTGTGCAAACATCGTTTGAATATTCGTGCTTGGTCCAACTGTATCCTGGTTGCAGATATAAACAACAGGATCCACGGGACCGTCGGACAGCGTGGTTTTGAGAAAGCTCATTTCTACAGAGCGGGTCCCCAAGATACTGTCCTCACAAAGATGCCGACTTCTGGCATACTCGTCCAAAGGTAGCTTTAGAGGATAGTGCAGTGTGACGTATCTCAGATACCCACGCAATGTGATACAAACTGGTTCGAGGATGTAAATAAGACAACGCGGCTAGAAATGTAATAATGTTCAAATCGTCACTTCCATCCATTCATGATCCGCCGATTGACAGCTGTATGATGCGCTCCAATAGTGCGAGCAAAACATTGACCAGAGAACAAGTTTTATGCTTGAAATTCTGTGGTTGCTGGCGGTTAGCGAGCCACACTTTTCTTTGGTGACGCGGGGTCAGCCCACGTTGGTACATACACATCTAGATTCTACTTTTGACTGGACTGTACCTAGGAATAACTAACATCATTTCCCCTACACTAGCACCAAATAATAAAATGCTCACATGCCTAGTGTGACAGAGGAGGCGTGCTGCTACCCATAAAAGAATAGAAAGAGTAGCGCATGTAGTAGAAAAACATACTCCCAAGCTAACTTCGTTATAAAACGCCAGAATTAACCAGAAAAGGGACGGAATATAAACTACTTCATATAGCATCAGTGCGGAATTATTCCCCCTGACTGATAACAGAAGTCCATATGCAGAAACAGTAATCCTTATAACATCAGTTTATCGTAGTAGATTGAAGATGCTAGATATTAAACTCACAGTAGTACTGATAATGGATCAAAGCCTGTTTGAAAGAAATGGAAATAAATCATAATTTGCCATGCAGACCAAGCCAGTAGATAAAACCTAACTTGATAAGTGAGTGAGTTATTGAGAACTGATATCAGAAGATATACCACTGGCTATAAATATCTTGAAAAGAGACCGTGATGTTAGCTAGAGAGTTTATATGGTATTACTGAAGACTTACAGAAATTTAAAGAAGTAGCTTCGATCTGAAGAGTTCGAAAAAAGTTTAATAGAGTTGCCATCTTGAATATTATACTCTGGAATAAGCATAAGCTGAGATAAAGTCAGTATAGCGGGGTTGAAAGAACCTTTTATTACCCAGTAGTAGTCACGTGATAGTTCTCTCATCTACGAATAGGAGTGAACTTAGTCATCTACACCTTGTCTGCTGACAACTTGCTCTTTGCTGGCCTGATGAGGGGTAAAACGTCTGCTCGACTTCTAAAAGTGTTGTCGTCAACTATTTCTTGTTTCCATCGTGTGATAACATCGTTGCAGGTTACTATCCACCATGAGAATTTACAACCAACTCCCCCTACCGAATCCAGGCCGCTCCATACGACTTGCGACGATAAAGCCTGGTTGGCCAGCCGATATAATTTCGGTTGAGCTCTCAGTAGTGCCAGATCGAGACAAGGCGCCCCCATATGATGCTCTTTCATATGTTTGGGGCTCAACATCATGCACTGATGTTATCTTGTGCAACGGGTCGCTTAGGGCTGTTACTAAAAACCTAGTATCAGCTCTTCGTGCGCTGCGCCCGCTTCCTGCTACGGGAGACTTGGCAGAACACGGGATACATGTGATAGACGAAAACCACATGCTTCACTCGACCAGACGAGCTTGGAACGGGTTCGCTCGAAATCGGTATGAGCCCGGAGCCATTGAGTCTCGTCGCATGGTCGATGGTGTAGACCAAGATGCAGGCCTATCTATCTGGATAGATGCTCTATGCATAAATCAGAACGATCTCACGGAGTGTTCTGAGCAAGTAAAAGGCATGCGAGAGATATATGGATCTGCTAGGCAAGTGCATATCTGGCTAGGCAATGGTCTTACAGCACCAAGCGGTGCTAGACTTGATATTCCCATTCAAAAGGCGAGCATGTTAAATAGAATCTTGGGCCATGTTCGACTGGCCGAATGCGGCCACATGCCGGTTGTGCTGAGCTTCTTAGCACACGCCTTGAGCATCGAACGTGCATTCGGCGCCAAGTATGATCCCAAAACGGCAGACAAGTTACCTTTCGGTTTCCCGAGTATGTGGGCTCCGGAATGGTTGATCTTGAAGGGGTTCTTCGACAGGGACTGGTTTCGCCGTGTATGGATCGTCCAGGAGATTGCCATGGCCCAGGAAGCAATCATTCTCATTGGAGACTGGGAAATCGACTGGGAGCCGTTCACAAGAGCCGTGAAGATGTACAAATTGTTGGGCACGGAGTTATCACAATCAGTAAGAACCTTTAGCACTTTCGGCCGGGAGTCTATCTTTTACGGTATACCGCTTGACCCAGCTCTTTATCTCTGTGATATCAGCCAAGTCTCACCACTCAGAAGCAATCACCTCTTTGATCTTCTAGCCAGTGGATATAGACGAAAGGCCTCAAAGTCGGTGGACTACATATATGCCTTACTGGGTATAGCCAACCAAGTTGTCCATCTTGACCAAATCCAGCCACCGTCCGGTTGGAGTTTGTGTTCTCTATCAAGCCTGATCGATATCGATTATACAAAGCCACTTTCGCTGGTATACCGTGATGTCACCATCTTCGTCATCCTTACTCACAACGCTCTGCTTCCTTTCAACATGGTTGAATACCCTGGTAACGAAGAAACATCCAACACTCCTTCCTGGGTCCCTTCCTGGAACCGCACACCAAGATCACCACTGTTCTGGCTGGATGGAGAGTCGGCAAAGGCATTCCACACAGATCTTGGTAGAAGGATGGAAGTAACTGTCAATCAGCAACTCAATGAGCTGCATGTAGGCGGATACCTGCTCGAGGATATAAAAGCTATTTCGGTACCTTTGCGACAAAGTGTAGCTGGGAACGAATTGGTCTGGTATCCTCCAAAGGAAGAGGAGATCCAGTTTGTGACATCAGCATGGAATATACTCCAAACAAGACCAAGCATATCATCCAAGACTTCGCAGCCACCATGCCATCCAAGCAGAGATGTAATAGAAGAATTCATCCTTACTCTTTGCGCTAATGGATACGTCATGGAAGGTAGATTCAGCAATCCTAGAGATGAACTTCTCAAGACTGGAAAGGCCTGGCTAGAGAGATTCGTTCCAGGATTTCCGATATCAACATCTAAGCTACAAAGGGCCTGGAATACTATTCAGATCGGACTTGATTGCATGGCCCCGGGAAAGCTTTTTCAAATGATCTTGTTAAAAACATGTGTGTCACGGCTATTTTTCTTAACCTCATCAGGCTATTTTGGCATTGGTCCATCCTCAATCCAAAATGGCGATCTGATCGCTATTGTGTTTGGTTTCTCTATGCCTATAATCATACGACCAAGTGAGCTAAACACCGGTAAATATATATTGATCGGACCATGTTATGTACATGGTATCATGTACGGGGAAATAATGAAGGAATTAGAAAGTAACTCTCTATCTACTTTTACATTAGTATAAACTGTAATACATTTGAGTTTGAATATATATACAATGTTGAGTGGTGGATGACCAAGACGCCTTATAGATAAATATTTTCTCCCTTGTGGATATAACGACAGACTGTCGCCTCTCGATGCACCCTCTTGTCCAGTTCTGCACTCGTGGAGGGATCTCAGAACTAGGAGACTCTGCAAGATGGAGTCGTCTCTTCATCAAATTTGCTGCAGAAAGGTTCCCTTCCGTTGCTTTCAAAGACTGGCCTGTCTGCCGAACACTCCTTACTCACGTTGAACCCATCCTTGATAGAAAGCCGACCCAGTGGAGTGCGATCAAGGATTTGGCTGCGCTTCTCCTTCGAATGTCTTATTATTTGAAGGTAATTGGCCAATACTCGAGAGTCCAAATACTTGTAGAGAGGTCCGTGGAAGCGGGAGATAACCTTTTTGGACACGACCGTCTTCACACTTTGGAAAGCAAGACCGCTCTTGCCTCGATAACACGGCTTCGAGGCAACCTCAAGAAGGCAGCTGAGCTGGGAACCGAACTTGTAAAAAGTGAGGAAGGCAGCACATGGAGTTGATGATAAGCGGACATTGGACGATATGTCCAATCTTGCCACAGTCCTCTATGACCAAGGTCGCTTAGACGGGGCAGAGAAGTTAGACTATGAAATATTGGAGAGGTGGCAGGCAACGCTTGACCCCAACCAGGGTGATACGATGACAACCATGAATAATCTAGCTGTGACACTTGTCAACCATCGGCGGGTGCAGGATGCTGAGAGGTTAGCAGTGGATCTGTTAGAGAGAAGACAAGCAAGTTTGGGTCATGAACTTCTCGATACACTAAGTAGCATGTGTACCCTGGCCTCAATATTCCGGGTTCAGGGACACCCTGGAAAATCAAAGAGGTTGGAATGGAAAGTCTTAGAGAGAAGGAAGGCAGCCCATGGACTTGAGCATCATTATACGCTGTCAAGTATGAATAACCTTCCTTTAACGCTAAGTGAACATGGCCGGCTTGAAGAGGCAGCGGACTTGCAAGTACAGTTAGTTGAGACGGCGAAGGAAGGCCTCGGTCTTGATCACCCTCAAACAGTAATGGCCATGTATAATTTGGCAAGTACCTGGTATGAACAGGGTCGGATCAAGGATGCGCTGGTTCTGATGCAAGACTGCGCTTGTCTCCATGAACAGACGTCAGGACGCAGATACCCTAACACTCAGCGCTCTCTGAACGCCTTAGATAGATGACGGGCTAAGGTTCCTCTACCTTAAGAGTCTGAGGATGAATGGGAAATAGAGGATGTATAGTTCGGAGCATTTATCTATATACCGCGTAGACTCTTGGATGGAGTCCAGTGTATAGTACAGTGTACCTTGGAGTAGAATCTCTATTGAGACAAAAGACGGAACTCTTGAGATACCGCTAGGGCAGTTGGTAAAGACAACACATCTGATTCTTAGTTGTAAGATACATAGCGTTCCATTCCTCCTACCTGGAGATAATTTAAACAATGAGCTTGAAGGTACAGCTAAGCTCTGGACGCTACATCTACCTAACGAATTCCCATTCCTCGCCGTAGCCGTCGGTCTGGGTGACCTGAACACCGTCAGATTCACCAGGATGTCCCTGAGCAAGGAAATTCTTCTTGAGATCTCCATAAAATAAGCCATGGCTATGTCCACTAAGGATCAGCTGGCCATCCTCGTTTGTGCTGACATATTTTATGCCTTTGCTCCCCATAGCACTGATGGAGATAGATTCTTTGTCCATCACGACAATATTGTTTCTATCGCCATTCTTCTGTTGCTTTCCAGCAAGACGGATGTCAAAGTAGGCTTGCAGCCTCTCTTGCGAGTATGGAATAGTGTGTCTCAGGTACATCCCTTTTTACCCAGCCCCGATGGCCCGTTCCGAGCTGAACGTCGATGGTTTGCTTAGCTGAGTTGTAAGACCAAATGACGAGGACTAAATACCACGATCGCATCAATCATTTCAAGGGTCCGCTACTTGTAATTCCACCCTCTATACCTGCATCCAATTATATAGTCTCATATGATGTTCAGTAATTCTGGTGAACAATTAATGTACAGCCCAGGTAGAATCTCAAACGCCCTAGTTGTGATAATATTCTAGAGATACGTATACCATTCGTTGCCAAATAAATCATCATATCATCAGAAGAAATTTGATGTTAGCGACGGGTTCTCCGAATACGGGTTGTCTTGCTCTTGCAGAGATGTGAGACAGGCTTTCTGCAGTGCAATTGGATAACACGTTCTTTCTCAGAGTGATGCCACTGTCCGGCTCCCCGTTCCCACACCCATCTACGTCAGGGATTTTCCCCGTACTCGCTCCACTAATCTTAGTATCTCTGTAAAATTCTAGAGTTACGTTCCTTTTACGGTTCAGCTGTGGCATGTAAGTGGGTCAGCTGAGTGCTCAACTCATTAAGTAAGGAAGTGGTAGGGTTTTCATACTATCAGAGAGAAACGCAAATCCGTAGTCTTACACTGTTGACTTTAATCTTCTATAGACCACCTTCTTACGATTAACATCGTAGAAGGTGATAAACCATAATAGACAGTGGTTACGTTACAAAGCAAGAGATCTTTTGCATTCTGAGATCTAACGCGTCTTATTGTTAAACAGACACGCTAGATCGCCCTTCTTAAACCACATGGAGTGTCCTTTCCAGGCATGTATAATAATATCCCTGCCCACAGCCACAACTCTCTCATAGTTATCTGTCCCCCATTCTGGATCGTCAGTGGTGACACATACAAGATGTGTACCTACATGTACAGCAGTCCTGAAAGCGAATTCCTCATTGACCTCTCCATAACCATCAATGAACCCGTCCATCATCCAGAGCCCACCATCGATGGATTTGTATAACCATAAGGCATACATCTCAGCGATCATTTCGCCGAAGTCTACTGAGGGGTGACTGAGGTGGCTCATTTCCCAATCGACGACAAATAGTGGCGTCTCGCAGACTTTCTCGAAGGGCTCGTTCGGTAGGACGATACTGCTGGAGTCAGTTTCTGAGTCACGAACAGGTACTGAACAACCTACTTCCCAGTCCAGAAATCCCCATGAACAATATGCAGCTTGTCATTTTCCTTCAGCTGGGCGACGGCTGTCTTCTCAACGTCTTCCAGGATAGCCCTAACGTCATCAAGGACTGATGGGAACTCTTCGATTCGCTTGTGCAGCCAATGGTAATTAACCATGTGTCTGACCGTCTGGGCGAACTCGTTTTGGGCGATAAGTTCTCGATGGTCGGTCTGCTGAGAACTCCATTCAGTGAAGTCCTTCAGCCATCTGCCGAGGGCCTTGCCAAGCGCGTAACACTGTGGTTCAAGATACTGAGGTGTTGGTGAGCGAAACTTCTGGATGGCGTAGTCCTTCAGATTAATTCCCTTGGACTGTAGTTCAATTAACTGATTGAGGCCTTTTGCATCAAAGTCATACAACCTGGGTGTTCGTGCAATAAAGTTGTAAGAGTCGCTCCAACTCGATGTTTGTATGCCGAGGAGAATCTTCAAACTCTCGACTTCAACAGCCTGAAAAGAATTAGTTCCCGGATGGCGGCAGACCCCTGGAGCCGTACGCAGCGTAGTGAAGGTAAAGGGAAGTCTGGCTTGGACGCCATGTAAGACTCGGCATGCTTCACCAAAACCTCGAGTGTCCCATCCTCCAATCGCCTTTTCAATTTTGCCACATAAATCCAGTTGACAGACCCGCCCGACAGCTTTTCGAGAGATGATATTCCGAGCCCTATCCCTTCAAGGGCCTTCTCGACCTTGTTCTGGATGTCAGAGTCGGTTGAAGAGCCTTGTTCCATTGAGAGAATGAGTTGGTTTGACTGAGTGACTACTTCGGCAAGGTTTGGTGGTATCACAAAGGAAGAATGCAACTCATCCCAAGATATGCTTTCATCCTTTTAAAACTCATATTGTGTGATCAGCGGTCAGCATTGCCAAGTCTCGCTAGTTACATCATCTGACTGTACCGAATTTGTCTCGAGATGAGAAAGTCTGACTAGTACTTCTGCTTCCGGTAACTTCTTGTGCTCCATGGGTGAAACGTGAGAGTCTAGTGCTCTAGGTTGGTTCAGGACCACTGGGGCAGTAGCAGCTGCATTGTTCATCGCCATGGGACAGGCTCTACTGGTTTAACATCTTGATTGGTCAATTGAATCGGCTCAAAAGGATCTACAGTGGCTGTTCATTGGTAAATGGCGTCGCAAATATCCTCTGGAAGGTACGTACTCCAAATAAAGAAAATGTACATCTAGTGGTTAATATCAACAGATATTCAGTGGTATA
>JAPDHF010000016.1:239247-304480 GCA_027945245.1 Fusarium irregulare | reverse complement strand
GATTAAAAAAAAAAAAAAAAACCCGATACTGGCTTCTATCACATCCAGACGACCAAGGTAAAGTGAGAATAGGAAGCCAGATCACATGCTCACCACGGCGTTCGCCTTAGTACCCCGCATTTAGCCGCCTTACTTCTCATCAGCACCAACAACATCAGCTCTTCCAGGCCATTCCAAGTATGGCGGCTGTAATACCAAGCGTCAAGCTCGCAGTCTTGATCGACGCAGACAACACAAGTCGCTATGCAGTGAGTTTCGTGCTAGCTGAGATCGCTAAGTTCGGCACCGCCTTCGTCAAACGTGCCTATGGTGACTGGGCCAGTGCTTACTTGAGCAAATGGAAACCAACTCTTCTCGAGAACTCGATCCAGCCGATGCAACAATTCGCCTATACTACTGGAAAGAATTCGACTGACTCGGCTATGATTATTGATGCAATGGATCTTCTGTACTCGAACAAGTTTGATGGCTTTTGCATTGTTTCGAGTGACAGCGACTTTACTCGACTTGCTTCCAGAATTCGCGAATCTGGTCTCGTTGTTTATGGCTGTGGAGAACGAAAGACTCCGAAGCCATTTGTCACAGCTTGCGATAGGTTTATCTACATTGAGAATCTCGTGCCGAAAACGGAGACAGTGCAATTAGATCGCCCTGAGGGGAGTCTCGTTACAGTAGATCTACCTGCACCACCGCTGACACAAAGCCCGCCAACCAAGCGCAAGAAGCTGAACAGCGAAATCGAAAAGCCGGAGGGCCAGGTTTCAACGGCATCTAGAGTTCAAGAGGTAGACGAGAAGCTAAAGGATTCACTCTGGCAAGCGGTGGAAGTATCGTCCGATGAAGAAGGGTGGGCACACCTTGCCGTTGTCGGGGCTCTGATGAACAAGTGGCATCCAGACTTTGACATTCGTACGTATGGATTTAAGGGTCTTAGAGATTTGTTGGCATCTATGTCTCTATTTGAGATCCGCATGCGAAGCCCGGGACCAGGGAAGCCAGAGCTGGCCTATGCACGGTGTATTTCTAGTTGATGTTAAGGGGTATTACTTATCATATACTTCATGGGGGCCCAATGGTCATGTTGGAGATAGTGCTATTATAACAAGTAGGTATGCTAGAGGCAAAGCTGTGAAGAATTGGATATGTACATGAAAGGGTCACCCCCGATGTTACTCGGACGAACGGAGAGCTAGTCAGCGCCTGACTTATTTGAGAGGAGTGCTCTTGCGATAGTCACACTTGTGGTTATCGAAAGGACTTCCGCAGCCATGCTCAGAGTTATGAGTAACAAAAACAGCAGGCATGTTAAAAAAGCATCTCGGAATTTCACCCTGAACAAGCTTGTCGGTCTGGACCTTGTTGTCGCCGTTCAGAGCACAATCAATAAGAGCCATGTAGTAAGTCTCACGATCGCCAAGACCATATGAAGCCATCTTGTCGTAGATATCAGGCTTCACTTCGCGCCAAGCACCCTCGGCAGTGGCCTTGGGGTCGTTGCGCATGATGTACCAACAGTATTCCTCGCCGTCACGAAGAGGAAGCCATTGTCGACCCTTTGAGAAACCGCACTTTTCGCGTGAGTCTTTGCCACCGAGTTTATCTGCAACTAGGTAGAGGTGTGAGGATTTCATGACGTCGTTGGCGACCTTCTTCTGGATGTTGTTGGTGATAGAGCCCAGGGTTACTCGCACAGCCTCGACGTCATCATCGAGAAGGAACCAACCGCCGTTGAAGAGCTTGGCGATCTTGGTTTGGTAAGTGTCCCATTTGGGAGCAGGAAGAGAGTTGTACTCGTCTTCATTTCGACCACCGCCGGTGGCAATTCGGAGGGTGTCCTCAAGCTGGACTGAAGCTGCCTTGAAAAGGTCGGCGAGACCGGCTGAGACGGTAGCAGCGCCGTTGTCCTCGTCGTCACTGAGAGAGAGACCGGACATGAGACCAGCCATAAGACCGAGGCCAGCAGAGATTTGGGAACCCTGAAAATTGTTAGTAATGTGTGAGTCAATAAGAGAGGAGAGCTTACTCCTGGGACAAGACCACCCAGGGCATTACCCATTGTAGCAGCCGCAGACAGCCATCCCTTCATGTTATCTGGCTTATTCTCTTTCCCTTCAAACTCATCCACCATGTTAGGAATCTTGAGGCCGCTGACAAGGGTCTCGGTGGTCAACTGGCGATGCAACTCGGCGAATTTGCCGTGCATGCCCTTGACTGATTGAAAGACCCAGTACGAATTCTTGTTGACGAATGTAGTGCCGTACTTCTCAAACTGCTTCTCGCAACCAATACCGCCCATTGGGTTGCAGTTTCCTCCGATGACGGCACAGCCGGCGGCTCCAGACTTTCCGTCTGTACCACCCATGACACGGTCTTCAAGGTTCTTAAGCCAGTTGTTCTGGTGCTCTTTACATATTGTTAGCAGGTCGTTATGGAGGATAGCCAGAGAGCTTACCTGGATGAATGTTGATGAACAGCTCGAGATCGATGCCAGCGTCTGTCTCGGTCCAGAGTTTGTCGACACCTTCGGCTGTTCTCAAGTCCCAGCCCTTACACATCTTTTCCTTGCTTTCAAAGACATCGTCGGTGTGGCGCTTGGAGAATAGAGGAGTGCTCTCAGCCACTGCGGCGAGAGTTAAAAGAGCGGTAGCAGTCTTCATTTTTAAAGAGTGACGAAAGTAGGACTTCTAGTTGGGATGTAAAGACTGTTGATGAAGATGCTTCTGCATATCGTAATGAAATGCAGTGGCTATATATATAAAGATTGATGAGCTGGCTCCTCTGGTAAACAGGAAAATTGTAGGATTCGCAAGGACGTCTGCCGAAATGAGGCTTGGCTCGAGTCGTATTATGTTTTGTCGCCGTGCATTGAGAAGGATTCTCGCCAAGATCACTGCCACTAGCATCGGCCGATTCGCCCGGGAGATACTACGTAAGGCTGTAGGGCTACCTTTGGAAGGTAGCTGGGCCGCAGGAGCGACCAACCTGGTGTTGTTGTAATTAACATATGGAGACTTAATCCACATGCTCACCACTACTGGAAGATCCTGCGTTTCGAGTTCCTGACTGCCGATATTAGTTGCCTTGGCGCGTGAGCATTGTGGTGTCAGTGGGTCTTTTGCGAAGCGGATTGAGTTGGATGTGGGTCTTTTCCGAGTTATTTTATCTCCGAAATATCTTAACGGCGATCAAGTAAAAGGCCTGATGTTTTGAACTCGCTGCCTTTGGTACCTGAGTCAAGAATTCCCGAGCTTCCCGTGGGATTTCAATTTCCAGGAAAGAAAGAGAAGCCGAGCCACAGAGTAGACCATTAAACGGTAAATCTCTTTCAATGGCTTTACGAGCAGTCTGTCATAGCGATCAGAGTCTCCATCTGTGATGATACGCGCTAGTGATTTTACCAAATCGGAACAAGTTCAGATGGATGGCCTTTATGGGCGAGATAAGTTGAATTACGTTAGAATATTAGTATTGCATATATAAGATACATAATAAACTACAGTACCAAGAATCCGGGTTACCCTGATACCCACTATGCAGACGATGTAAGAGGAGACTGTGCGGTAGAAGCATCAAGTACAGATAGTCTAGTAAGCGAGCCCATCATCTTTGGCTCTCTGAACATATCTTGCATACTTTTCAGCACTACTCCTTCGCATCTGCTTGCCATATCTGATGAACACAAACGCAAGAGAGAATTGCGCAAGCGAGACACAAGCTGCTACGATAAAGGCGTTTTGGTAGCCCATATTAGTAACCCAGGGTGTAACACTGCAATGACATCAGTAAGGATCTTGAAACATTGACTTTAACTTACCCGTTACCAATGGCGAAACTCATGGTGTTCCGAATGAGGATGATGGTGACGATAGCATCAGAGCTGATCTCTGTGTATGAGTCAATGCAGTAACTGATAGGGATCTGACATCCAACAGTAATGGAAGCTGCAATCATGCCCATGGCTACTAAAGGACCCGACCAGTGAACAGCATGAGCGGCACCAACACCCCAGAGAATCAGAGCACTTGGTACGATCACAACCAAGGCGACGTACAACCAAAGGCGATACTCTGGCTCTCTGAGGCCACCATTGCGGCGAGTCCAGTATAGCACAAGCTTATCACCGAATGGACCAGAGTAGTAGGCACTAGAACAATTAGTCGCAGGTACTTTTCACTAGGTCAATTACTTACCCAATAAAGACACCAATAACGCAGGATACATAGCAGAGGCCAACCATTCTCGAAGAGAAGTTATATGGAGCCCCAGAAAGGATGATAGATGCTGTGCCGTTCAGGAGGCCGAAGTAACAAATGACTGCTCCATACATGAAGCCACAAAATACAACAATGGGGAGCGAGAAGTACTTGAAAGGTCGAGTGAGCATTCCCTTCCATGGAACATTCTGAAAGTGTTCGCGTCGGAATAGTTTGATCTTGTCAAGGTATGTTTTGTTGGATGAGGCAATAGTACCAGTTCTGACTTCGGGGTTGTGCTTCGTCTGAACTTTGATGCCTTTCTCGCCATCAGAAGGATCCTCAGGCTGGGGCACAATAGAGCCGTGTGAGAGAGTGCTGACGACGCGGTTGTAGTTCGTTTCTTCCATGCAAAAGAACATGATGACAAATGCTATAGCATTGAAAATTGCACACCAATGCTGTAAGATTGTTAGTGTTGGCCAAGGTAGACGGCGTTTAGTCTTACCAGAACCCACTGCCAGCCTTGTCCATCGTTGATGAAACCACCCAGAATTGGAGCTAGGAAATTCGCCCCTCCCAGGAACAGGGCGTAGTAACCGATGTATGTACCACGTTCGTGGGCGAAGTACTGCAAAGGTTAGTCATACTAAGTAGTGTCTGAAGGCAACCTTGACTCACAACATCTGAAACGGACATCTCGCAGAGGGACTCGATCGGGGCGCCGAAGAATCCTTGGATGACCTTGTTGGCGATCCATTGACCATTTGTCTTTGCATGAGGAGCCCAAATCATCATTGCCTATACTATCAGTGTCATTCTTAAATCTGGGAAGTTCACGTTAACATACTGTAGTACCCAGCACAGACATAAGGTAAACAGGTCTTTTACCATACTTCTGTGCCAGAGGTTGCCAAATTAAACAACCCCATCCAAGAAGCAGGAACATGTATCCAGTTCCAGTATTGAGATCGCCTACCGTGTGCCCTGTGGCGACGGAAATCGGAACGAGGATCGAGTAGATGGCGGCTGATGCAATGCCAACCGAAAGGCAATATCTGTAAGAGTCAATAATGAATCATGGATGATAGGTGAAATGGCTTACACGCAGATTGTAGTAAGGAAGAGAGTCTTTCTCCATTTACTCCAGTTCAAAGGATCATCCGGATCTTCAGAGGGACTAGGAACGAGAACGATATCCCGGGCATGAGGAGCATCAGCTATGCCGTCAAAATCGACAAGCAGAACTGTTCCAGGAACAATGTCTGAGTGTGGTTGTGCCATGGCCTTTGTAGGACTCAAGGTAAATTGTATCGCTTGACAATAATGCAGTAAATAAGTTGAGAAGGTACACTTGCAGATCTTGGAGCTGTTGTTTCCCAAACTGCTGGACTGCAAGCCGAGGTTATATACACGTGGGCAGGGCAATGTGATTAATTAATCCAGCTATGCCTGCTGTCTAGAAGCCAAAGAGATGGTCGGTTGTCATTGATCTAGACTTTTATCCTTTAGTTTCCCGCTTTACTTTGCCGATCTCATGACAGAATCCGGGGGTGGGTTCTGATAAGTCCAGGCGATTGGTATCGCGGGGTACAGCCAATGATTGATAATTGCGAGATTTAGTTCAAATCGATAGCTTGGCCGACAGTTCCAGCTATCTCAGTGTAATGCTTACAGCCAATAGTTGATAATTGCGAGGTTCGCATAGTGGGTACTCTCAGATAACAGTTGCAATCATGCTGTTATCTTTACTCGATAGGGGAACGACAAGTTCGTGATGTACATATCGTGACGCTAGAAAGCTCCGCACTGGGTCATGTCTTGCTGGCTTCAAATTCCGGAGTCGGAACACGGAGGTAAGGACGCGGATTCTAGAGAAAGAAAGACAAAATCAAGATATAAAGACGTACCTCTGTAGTCAGATCTTCTCATATCGACCGCCATTTTATACTTTCCCAAGTTTGTTCACTCTTCCCATTTACCACATCAAACAATTCATCATGGCTGCCCTGGTTGAACATCTTCCCCAACAAGATGTCATCTCCGAATCTGACACAAAGACGACCCTCCAAAGCTCCATCATACCAGATTGGGAGGTCAAGGCAGAGATATGCCGAAATATCCTACGGGAATCTCTCAACCCAGACTGGCTGCTACCTACCAACAAACTTCCTTCACCAGAAACACTCAATGTCTCTACCTTTATTGAAGAATGCGGCTTCTTCTCGACTCGAGAACTGCAGATCACTTCTTCTAGCGCGACAAGTCTAGTTGAGCAGATGGCGTCTGGCTCTTTGACAGCTGTTGAGACAGTTACTGCTTTTCTGAAGAGAGCACATGTTGGACATCAACTTTGCAACTTTGCTACCGAGTTTATGACCTCCGAAGCTCTCAAGGATGCGGCCGAGCTTGATGCTCATTTCAAGGCAACTGGCAAGGTCAAGGGACCATTGCATGGACTTCCCATTTCTACTAAAGAGCACATCGGCCATAAAGAGCGCATCGCCCACTCAGCTTACATTGCTCTTATAGACAATGTCGTTGAGGAGGATGCATTGATAGTTCAATACTGCAAACAGGCTGGAGCAGTATTCCATGTGCGAACGAACGAGCCTCAAAGTGTCATGGTAAGTGAGTTCCCACTTTTTGAAGCTTTTCTAATAATATAGCACCTCGATTGTTCAAACTCTATCTACGGCACAACCGTGAACCCGCACAACCGAAACTTGACATGCGGCGGCTCGAGTGGAGGCGAAGGAGTCTCTCTGGGTCTACGTTGCGCCGCTCTCGGAATTGGAACGGACCTTGGCGGCTCGGTCAGAGTACCAGCCGCTTTCTGTGGGGCCTATGGACTCAGGACTACTGCACTACGAAACCCGTACAAGGGCGTTTGCCTGCCTGGTAGTGGACAGGAGAGTATTCGTTGTGTCATTTCTCCCCTGGCAAACAGTCCACAAGATCTTGCTCTCTTCCAGAAGGCAATTATTGATCAAGAGCCCTGGGAGAATGAGACTTCATTGGTTCCTGTTCCTTGGAAGCAGGTGTCTCCCTTGCAACCAGGTCAATTCACAGTTGGCGTTATGTGGAACGATGGGTACGTCTTGCCTCTCTATACGCAGAGTATTGACTAACATATTATCCAGCATGGTTCAGCCTCACCCACCTGTTCTTCGTGCCCTACGACATGCTGTTGAGAAGCTCAAGGCTGCTGGCATTACCACAGTGGACTTCGAGGCGTACAACCACCAAGACGGCATCGACATCTGTTCAGCTCTTTACTTCCCAGAGTGTGCGAAGACCCAGAAGGACCTTCTAGAAGAGAGTGGAGAGCCGATCGCTGAGTTATCTCATTACATCTTCAACTTCTCTCGGCCTGAGCCGCTTTCTGTACCAGAGAATTGGGCTTGGAATATCCGACGAGATAATTATAGAGAGGCGTATGTTCCTCCGTCCTATTGAAGATAAACACTGACCAGACCAGCTATCATCGTGTCATGAAGGAGCGAGGCGTTGACTTTATCCTTAGTCCAGCGTACCCAGGACCCGCTGCTCTATTAGCTAATGCTCATTACATCCCCTACACAGCAATCTGGAACGTCCTCGATCACCCAGCCGTGACTTTCCAGACTGGTCTCAAAGTCGATCCAGCCGTTGACGGTGCTGATCTCAACTATGAGCCTCGATCTGCAGAGGATGAGACAGAATATCGCAAGTGTAAGTTCAACCTGAATTCATTTTTACCAACATAGAGTCCTCTGACACCGAGTACAGACTCAGCTGAGAAATATGTCGATGCGCCTCTGGCATTGCAGTTGATTGGAAAGCATTTCCGGGATGAAGAGACTGTTGCTGCTGCAGAGTTCATTTCAAAGATTGTTCAAGCATAGTTTATCAAGGTTAGATAACACAAGGTCGATGAAAAGAGAACAGATAAGAGATAAAAAAAAAATCGCTGTCGCTGTAGCTTTTGTAGGTTCCTATCCTACGTGTCCGGCATATACCTTTTCAGATTTCTGGTCTTACAGTAGTTGAGTTCGTACTAAGATTAGTCTTGGCATGATGACATTGGGAGCTCAGGTGATAAGCTAGCGCTACAGGTACTTATCGCCAACCACCATTTAAGCCTCGCCTTCCCCACCTTACCAAGTCCCACTCTGAAAGGTCTCCTCTTCTCCGCGAACTTTATCCGATGCGAGCGTCACAATAATCCAAATAACCGGTGATAACAATCCCCATGCCTGGTGTCAAATTGCGCGCCAAGACAGGGTGCTTTACCTGTATGTGTAGAGCCGCTAGTAAAGAATTGATCGACTGACTGTTTTTAGGCAGACAGCGTAGAGTCAAATGCGACGAGAAGAGGCCGTCATGTCGCAATTGTGCTCGTTTTGGTCGGACCTGCGTTTGGCCAGGTGCATCAGATATGTCTGACAGACGAAGTCGGTCCAGATACTCAACCCAGGCAGGAGAAACTAATGACAAAAACGCCCGGTGTGACAGCCCTCAATCTGCACTCATACGACACTCAGGCCCTAACGTTACGGCAACCTGTATCTTGCCCCTTACGAGCAAATTCTCTGGGATTTACAACATGGTGCATCCCTTGTTCCAATCTAGCACAGAACATGAGCTCATTCATTATTTCCTCAATTTCTTCTTCCAATCTCTTACTCTCCCAACACGAGATGACACATACTATTCACAATCTCTATGCGAATTGATGAATATGATGGCGCAAAACGATATCGTCAAACATTCTGTTTTGGCGAGCTGTGCTTCGAACAAGTATGTTATGACAGGGAATAATCGCTACCGACTGCTTGGTTTGCAGTATTACTCGAGAGCAGTAAAGGACATGAACCAGGAACTTGAATCCTTTCGTTCTGACAATCCGGTCCAGCATTCATACTTATTAACTGCAGTATCTTTCTTCTACATATTCGGTGTATGTATGAGTTCTGTCCGATCATCCTTACTGCTACTAACCTGCATCAGTTCTGGGGCATCGATGCAAGCAGTGATCCGAGACCTCATGTCGACGGTGCTGTTAAGCTTCTGACCATGAAGAGTCATGATCAAGCTGCCAAATCCTCAACGCGCACATATGACCGCGTCAACATAGAGAGTGTACTGTATCAGGGCTTTTTACTGGCCACTCGAAGGCCATTCAAGCCCGATTTTCGCATGGACACAGAGTTCATCAGCCATGCGGAGTCTTTACTAAACTTATGTGGTTCTTCAGACTCATCGGGCAAGAATTCAAGTCTGATACTTGGTGTACCAACATCCTTGTATCGCCTCATTCTGAAGGTCATGGACTCTTACAACATTGCAACAGACAAGGTCAACGATTATTTAGAATGCTTACGGGTCGACATGGACTATTGGGAACAGCTACTTATAAATGATGATATCCAGGATGGTCCACCTAGTGGTGCAGGTTTCAATGACCTGATGATATTGGCAGCATCTCTTCTACTTGACCTAGTTGCCGAGAATCTCAACCACTGCATTACTATCTCAGAACAGCAGAAGCCTTGGAGGTGGCAAATGGATCTGGCTATGGCGATTCTTCAATGTCCCGAAGAGCACGAGAAGTGGAGCCATTGTTTTCTTGGAGCGTGGCCGCTGTTGATACTTGGCTATGGGGCAAGAAGCATAGAGGAAATTACCTTAGTAAAGGACGTGCTGGGTAATATTCGTCAGCGGACTGGATATGGCGAGGTGCAGAGAATTCGAGAGGAGCTGGAGGAGATAACCAGTCTCAAGAATGCCGGGTAATTTTTCGATTCTATAAAACACCTGTTCTACAAATCATTGCAATTTTAGTCGTCCATGACCTAAATGTCACTTTGATCCGTCAAATGTCCAACTGCGGTAGATACCTTCTACAAGGGCGACACCTCTCTCCAATTTTTTTATAGCAAAAACAACTGATACCACTCAAGACTCCTAAGCTGTATTTACTATAATTCTTACAACTAGTTTTCTAGCTGTACACCCGTAACCAACATCTTTCTCTTGCGAAAGGATTGTCAAAGCTAACTACCCTAAACCACTCTACACCACCCACCGTTAAACCCTGCATGAGCTGACACGTCCCCCCCTGTCAGATCATCGCTAAATATGTCTTTCATTCGCTCGTCTAATCAATCGAACTGGTAGGCGAGCCCCTAATGAGGAGCCATTAATTATCTCATCAGAACGAGGATTCTCAATTCCCCTCTTCCTTTTGCGACTTCTTTTCTCTGCACGGACTTGACGCTTCCGAAACTCAAAAAACACTTGCGTCTATTCAATATGTCGACCCCCCCTGCGGCTGCGACAAGCCCAAAAAGTGTCAAGAGCCCTGCCAAAAGTCCCGCAAAGAGCCTCTCTAAGAGCCCCTCGAAGAGTCCCCCGCAGCAGGCTCAAACAGGCGTGGCAGATGCAGGAGTTCTCGAGCCGGAGCATTGGCAACAGCTTGCCGAGGTAAGAGTGACATGCTTCTTGGCGCGCCCATGTACTGATGATATGTAGGAAGAGACTGCTGACCCTGATGATGATGCTCATTCATTGAGCGAAGAGAGTCTTGCACAATCTACCGACTCGGTCACCTCTAGTATTTTTGAATATCGCAAGCTCCATGGCAGAACATACCATCGCGAGATTGGTAGTGCACAGTATTGGTAGAATTATCCATGGTTCATGCATTGACGATAAGCTGACATAAAGAGGGCGGCCAATGACGAGCGACAGAGTGAGGTCCTTGACATCAAGTAAGTTTAACTCTGTTTATAAACAGGCCACGGCTAACAATGCAAGCCATCACTGTCTGACTCTAGGTATCGGAGGAAAGCTCCACCTTGCGCCCATCGATACGAGCAAGATCACAGTAAGTTGTAAGGAAGGGATGTGATCGGAAGCTGACGTTTTGAAGAAAGCGCTTGACATTGGAACTGGCACCGGTATGTAAATGGGTTCATGCAATATAAGATCGCCGGCTAACTAAATCAACAGGTATCTGGGCTTTGTGAGTTGAAGTATCCATCTTCACTTGCAGTACTAACACAAGACAGAGACTTTGCAGATGAACACCCAAACATTCAAGTAATCGGCACCGACGTCTCTCCAATTCAGCCCTCTTGGGTCCCCCCAAATGTGCAATTGTCAGTCATCGATGTTCCAACCAAATACCATTTTGACTAACATCCACAGTGAGATCGAAGACTGCACCCAAGAATGGACCTTTGCCTCCGACTCAGCCGACTACATCCACATCCGCTGGCTCGTCGGTGCCATCCCCGACTGGTACAGCTTCTACGCCGAAGCGTACAAGACCTGCAAGCCCGGAGGTTGGGTTGAGAGCCATGAACCCTCTGGTATCATTACCTCCGACGACGGCACTGTGGAGGAGAACTCTGCGTTGGACCAGTGGGGTAAGATCTTTATCGAGGGTGCTAAGAAGCTGGGTGTGAGCTTCAGTGTGTATGAACAGGACTTGCAACGCAAGGCTATGGAAGCTGCTGGCTTTGTTGACATTGAGCAATTTGAGTACAAGGTATGTTTGATGTTTGATTTGCTGACGAAGCTAACTTGGCGATAGACACCCATCGGAGGCTGGCCCAAGGATCCCGAGCTGAAAGAGCTGGGTCAGTTTGGTAAACTTGCGTTCCTGGCTGATCCTGAAGGGTTTGTTCTTTTCGTTGCCAACACCATTGGATGGTCTGCGTCTGAGGTTCATGTTTATCTTGCGCATGCAAGAAGGGAGATCCAGTCTGGGAAACATCATCCGTACTATAAGCAGCGAGTCGTCTGGGGTCGCAAGCCTGAACAAGCCTAGCATAGATCTTCAAGTATCATAGGAAGCTAAGGTCAGACACTTCTGCTGGTCAAGCTCAATCCAGTAACAGATTGACTTTATATATTTCAAATAATATCCTGCTCCTCTTTAGCTGTACAGCGTGCCAACAGTAGGCGAGCTTCGGAGCGGAAGGTGCAGCATCAGCAGTGACTGCCCGATTAAATGGGTAGCGGGGCTTCCACTTTCAGTACCCCCACCTCGACGGGGTTGCCGTTTCTGATGTCCCCGCTTGCTTCCGTGTACTGCGGATTCCTTACCGAGCAAAATATCACTAAGATCTCTACAGAGGATCATGTCTAGCGTTATTTAATTTTCTATGTTGAGGCGATTGCAGTGGTCTACCTGTTGCTATTTGGTGACTGTATGGTGGAGAAATTTGCATTCTAAAAATTTTGACGGCTAGGTCTGGATCTCTGAATGCCCTCACTTTCTGTCAACACATCATCGACGCGCTTACATTAAGCTGACATCTTAAAAGTACAAGACTTTCTTTTTTACCATGGGGTTATTCTTCGAATTGGGGCGATCACGATGATATACCCCTCTTCTTGTAACTGTCTGATTTGGTGGAGCTATTCAGCTTTGAAATTTTCAAACAGTTGTGTCTGAATGCCCTCACTTTGAGAGATGTGGCGGTGTTATTGAGGCGCATGACATCGCCGTGGCGGTGTGTGACCAATGTCTAACCTCTGGAACAAAGCCCAACTTCCGACGAGCCAGTAGTGTAAAAAGAAAACTCGACAGTTGACAATGGATGCAAAATGTTGGTTAGGATGAGGGAAAAAAGAAACTCCGGTACAGGGAATCGAACCCTGGGCTCCGCGGAACTTGATCTCTCAGGTTATGAGAGCGCGAAATGTTAGCCACTACACCATACCGGACTCCAATTCGTTGGAAATAGCGTTCCAATTTACTGGTCATACACCTATCCAGACTCATCGCTACCCTACAAAATGAACCGCCATCGGTTGTTACCCAACAGACCAGGCTCTCTCGAGAAACGCCAGTACAATAGCGTCATCGGGTGTGATGTAAGATTTTTATCATCTGCAGAAAACTACGTATATGGTCTGTCGGGAAAGAACATCCATCGCTCTGCTCGATTTTGCGCAGAAATTCGGGGATTTTGTTCGAAAACACGATTGAAACAATCTAAACGTTGGAATTCGGAGGGTAGCTGGGCAATGTTGACAAGCCACTACATCCATCAAAGCGCAAGGAGACATTTGCAGCATAGGCGTGAATATACCATGTTATCATTCCATCGTATCTTGACAAGTACTATTTATGTTCATCTAAGCGACCTTGGAGATCTTGAAGCCTCCGGGCACACGAGTCTGGAACACTCCATCAGGATCATACTTCGTAGCAACCTTCTTCAAGAAGGCAACATTCTCCTTTCCATACGTAGAAAGAGGATCTTGTGTAAAGTCGGCATAGTTGAGATACTCCCACTCCACGGCAGCATCTTGTTCCACACTGAATTGCTTGATTGTCTCACGGAACTTGACCATGCGCTCACGGGCAAGTTTCTCTTGTTCAACACCGTTGATCATGTGTTGGACTTGAAACATGACGGCGTTATCCTTCTCCCGATCGAGACCAACAACGTTTCCGCCTCGTGAGACGGAGTGTTCCGAAAAGATGGTCGGCATAGCTTGGAAGATGGCGTGGCAGATAAAGTCGCCGTCGGGAGATTGGGCCTTCCAATCTGCGACGAATTGCTCATGCAGGGCGAGAGCCTTTTGATACATGGCGAGTTTGTTCTTGAAGGTGATGGCGAACCAGACATTTCTGCTCAATTAGTATTTAACCATATCATTGGAGGTCATTACGTACCGGTATCCAGCAACGAGTTCAAGCTCGACGGTCATGTTGCGATGACTATCCTTGCGCAAGTTGGAAGTCTCATAAGGAATCTTCCAGAACTCATCCAGAGCCTTTGGCGAAGCGACACCAGTTGTATCCTCATACGAGACGGTGATGCCAATCTTCCCGGCCTGAGGCGTATAGCTCCAGAAAGGAATCACAGACCCATCCTGATAATTCACGATGTTATCGGTCCAATTCTTGTAAGCTTCGACATGCGCCTCTGTTGTTTCGGTCGTGTACGTGACAAGTCCACCCCAAAGAAGGGGAGCGTCGAAGGCCTGTACGTCGAAGCGGGTGACGAGGCCAAAGTTCGTAGAGCCGCCCTTCAGCGCTTTCCAGAGGTCGGCGTTCTCGTCCTTGCTGGCGTTTACGATACGTCTGGGACTGTTAGCGTTGAAGAGAAGAGGAGAGGGTATGGAGGTTTACCCATCGGCAAGGACAACTTCAAAGTTGACAACCTGGTCGCATCCGAAACCACGACGGGCCGTGTAAAAGGTATTGCCACCTCCAGTTAAGAAGCCAGCGACACCAACCGTCGAGGTACGACCACCAGCTGCAGTGACACCAAATGGTTCAAGGGTCTCGTAGACATCCCTCCAGATGGAACCAGCTTCAATTCGGGCAACCTTGGTCTCTTCCACGTATGTCGTCTTGTTCATCAACCCTAAACAAATTAGAAAGGATAGTCATATAGGTAAGGAATATGTACCTAGATCAATAGTAACACCGTCGTTGACTGCAAATTAGATAACCTTTGTTTCACAATGGATATACAACTTACTATTATTAGCTGCCCAGACGGTATGTCCGCCACTCCGCACGGCAAGATTGCACTTCGTATCAGGAACCAAGGTCTTAATAATAGTAGATACATCCTCGGCACTTTCAGGCTGCACGATACAATAAGGTTGCAATTGCGACGAGACGGAAAAGTACGATTCAGTTCGAGTCTTGTAACCTTGACTGTCAGGCGCATAGACGTGCTTCAAACCCGCACCCTCAAGCAACGCACACTGAAACATTAGTTACTCTATTAATGAATAGGGGTGCAGGGCTTACGCAGTTCTCTTTCTCCATGGCTGTAGCTGAGCTGAGGAGCATTGCCGTCCAGGCCAAGACTGATGTACTCGACTTCATATTGACAGATGTGACACTGAAAACGGAAGATGATCTGGAGACAAGAGAGAAGAAGCCTGTGCGGAAGCTTTGGTCTTTTGTGATCGACTTTTGAGACACTGGTGGTTGTATGGACCCTTGCTTTCAGGCGAAGAAAATGGCGCATTGGAAGCGAGTTGCTATCCGATTGGTTTGTCAGGTGCTGTTTGCAGGGGTGATATATGCATGTTGGTTGATCCTAGTTCGCGGAATGCTTGTTCTGGTATTGATGATCCTGGAATTGTCTGCTCCTCGGGGAAGTGGCAGCCGGGAGGATTGATCTTCATTTATCACAAACATGTGGCTTTATCACCAACATCTCAGCATTCGTTTGGTTGATCTCGAATCTTCAGCTTTGCCAAGGAATATGGATTCGTGAGATGAAAAAGATGCACAGATGATGCGATTTCAAGGTTTGAAAGTTGAAGCGACGATTCTTGAACCGAGCCTAATGTCAAGTTCCCGTGATCGACAAACTACTCACTCCGAAAGTCAACTAGGCCGAGAAGGTTCATATTCCCGTCGTAAGAAGTACATGAAGCAACCTCCCCCCAAGGCATAATTATACATACAATCATAATAAATGTGACTTCGGCAGTTGGGATTGACAATCTACAAGAGGCAAAGGTCATGAAGATCTCTAAACAAAGTTTACAACCCTTGTCACAGCTGAAAGGCTGGTCATTTCCACCGCCTCTTCATTCGGCCATCCCGTAAAACCCCTGCATCAAAAGATCCACAGGAACAGAAGAAACTAAATGCACAGCCAGAAGGGTACCAGGAGGAATCTACTTCGGTGCTAAGGCTACAAAATAAAGTGATCTAAGTTTCGGTCCAAGTTGGTACATCGTGATCCAACTATTTAGTCCCTTACGCGTGGAGTTGCTAGTTCTTTTGACACCCGGACGGCCCGTACCTAAACTGTATTTCATGTCAAAGGATCCCTTCCTCTCTTAATCTGCGGAATAACTTCCTCGGCGAATATCACTTCCGAAAGTATCTTATACTCCCTTGCGATGTAAAAATTTAAAGTTCTGGTACCCCAGATAGTGGCTAGCCCTTGATGCCTGTTGACACCTAACGGTCAAATGGACTTCTTCTCTCTTCGTTTTTCTTCATTGATATGATGATTTGGCTTTCAGGCTGCTGAGTTTCTCGTTGCTTCTCTTTTTTTGTTTCTCGTTTGCTTTTCAACACTATTGTCGCCATGTCCTTTCCAATCGTTAATGGCGTCGAGGTAGCAGTTCCACCGCCCGATGGGTACAAAGTGGACTTTGACAATCCTGAGACGGATGTGTCGATGATCCGCAAGGCATTCTGGATTTTCGGACTGGAGTTCGCTTTTGCGACTGCATTTTTGGCACAGCGCATGTATACCAATGCCGTGCTGCTACGGAAATTTCTTCTTGACGATTGTGAGTTGCCTCATGATAGAAGTTTCTAGCTGATGCTAATGGGATAGGGTTGATTCTCTTGGCTTGGGTAAGGAATTGGTATGATCTTTCGGAGGATATGCTAACACGTACAGATCTTATCCATCGCCGCGCAGTCATGTCTTCTCAGCGCGTATAGTCGCAAGCTTCTTGGTGTCCACGCTTGGGAGATGCCCGTCGACAGCAATACCGAGTCAGCATTGGTATGATCCCCTCCGACGATATTTATCTCTGGCTTACACCTTACAGCTCGTCATGTGCACGACGCTCACATATATCCCGACGACCATCCTATCGAAACTGACGCTCTGCTTCTTTTATTTCCGCCTCTCGCCGTCGCTATGGTACCAATACACTGTTTATCTCACCGCCTTCATCTGCACAACGAGTTTGGTCGGAATTTGGTTCAGCGTTCTTTTTGCTTGCAAGCCGATTGCGGCTGGTTGGGACGTTAGACTCTCAGTTGGTGCCACCTGTATTAATCGTCCTCCGATCTACATTACACAAGCTGCCTTTGGGTGCATCACCGACTTGATGCTGTTGTTGTTGCCTATTCCGACCGTCATTGGGTTGCAGATGTCCACGAGACAGAAGTTTGGTTTGCTTGGGTTGTTTGCTATTGGCTCCATCACCCTCATCACATCGATTGTCCGATTGGTCTTGTTGCTACCGAGTTTGTCGAACCCAGATCAGAGTTGGTCCTTGGCTGAAGGTTGTCTCTGGGTGTAAGTAGCTTTCTAGACTCCCGAAACCCCGACTAACCATGACAGCATCATCGAAGCCAATCTTCTCATCATGTGTGGCTGTCTCCCCACCCTTCGCGTCTTCCTGAAGCACGTTGCCCCGCGAGTTCTCGGCGATCGAAGTCAGAACAAACCAACCGAGGACAACAGCGGGAGTTATGGGTTACGTACGTTCGGTGGTTCGAATGGTCCGCGACGCAAGTTTGATACACTCGTGGAGCTGGAGCACGATGTACACTTCAACAGAAATAGCTTGAGGCCAGATATGGGAAAGACAAATGTCAAGATTTACAGTGGACGGTCAGATGAGTCCTTGACGAATCAAGAGGCGACAGGCGATGGGGAGAGTGAGGATGGCATATTACAGACAAGGACGACGACTGTCAAGTATGAGAGGACATAGGATACAGCTTATTGTAATGCATATGATGATCGTTCTTGATAGTCGAATAGTTGTATTCATATGTTCGTTATTAAAACGGCGGAGAAACAGCTGAACGCATCACGGTTGACTTTGCCAGACACATGGAACAAGACATCGCAAGTTTAGGCCTTTGGCTTGCTTAACCATACTTTGCATAATGGATGTCAATTTCTTTCTGCTGGACTAGGGCTGGCGCATTTGCAAGCGGTGTAACTGAGAGACGGAAGCGAATTTATTCAACTAACACGGAGTCTATACAGAATCCAGATAGGTTTCCAGGGTGAGATGGGATTTGACCTATCTCTGTATCTGTCTAACTTACTATCCAACTAGACTGGCTCACTGTATGGAAATAGATATAAGCAGGAATGGGAAGGGCTACTGTGGAAGGCACAGCAATACTCTGTGAATAATAGCTACGTTGGCGATATTTAGACTCAGTAAGTATGGAAGACAATGAATATGGTGAGCCTATTGCGATGCAGCTTGCCCCAAAACTACAAAACTCTCATATCGAGCCAGGAGAAGGTGTCACTGATATGTCCACATCCCAACGTATTTGAAGTTCCATATAGGTATAAAGAAGCTCACACGTATGTAGCTCCAGAGTGATCGATTGCAAATATCTACATCACGAGTATACCAAACCCACAGACCAGTGCTGCAATCCAAGGCCCACCAATTCGATTTCCTGCAAACGCTATCCCATCGTTCGGTTCCGGTTCCGCTGTTCTGTTGTTGCCGTGTGAAGCATTAAACATCTTCTGTGCTTCAAAGGCACCTTGAATCTCGCCGGGGCTACTGCAATTCTCATGGACAAGCTTGAGCTGATCCTTCCAATGATCATCATCATATGACCACAGATGAGCTTCTGTAGAAGAATTCAGAAGCGCATCAACGACCATACCGTAACAGGGATGGCATGGTTCAGGAAATGGCTTCAATTTCGCATCCCAGTCGTGTAATTCGTCGATAATGTCTAAACAAGGTCAGTCTTGCGTTGTCCGGATCATCGTATAGACCTACCCAGGCAGTAACGACCAGACTTTGTATCCTTGATGCAGGTTGCGTTCCACATCAGCTCCATGTCATTGGCTTCTGCGATCAATCGTTGCAGCGACGAGAGATTATCTTCGCTTCCATCTTCCGCGCATTCTCGTGCCACTGTCTGGTTCCATTTTTGGAGGGACGTGGAGCAAGTAGCGGTACAAATAACGTCGGCCAATCTGTTACTTCCAACCCATCCTTGGTATGTAGACTTCCCCAATGACCGTGTATAGTCGTAGCATTCAAGATCGGTTTGCAAGGCCTTGGTACAGCTCGATGTAAAATTCAGCCTGCCGATGGACATATCGCTTTGGACTTTGAAGGCATTGACAGCCAGAGAAAGGCTGAGGGTAATTGTTAAGCGCATGGTAGGTGTTTGAAGGTAATGAAGCCTGATACTGATAGTCGGGACCTCGTTTAATTTATAAAGTCTCACTGATCCCTCGCCTTGACTGGCTCAGGACAGAAGTGGATATAAAAAGGATATTGATTCTGCTTTGAAAAGGTCGTCAATCCCGCTAAAGATGCCAAGACAACACAGACCCGGTGGATCAAGCGGATGAAACTGTCTGTTGGTTGTTAGCGGAGAACGCCCACTGTCATAGCCACTGCAATGCAGCAAGAGAACGTTTCTAGGACATTCTTGTAGCATCCTCGTTGCCCTTGCTGTATCCGAAATCAGCTTATCATATGCTATCGGAAAGAAAGGACAGTTTTGTTTAACCACACCTTGATTGGTTGTTATTATCAAAACGAAAAAATACAGCAGTCGACAAACAGGTCACTATTTGTCACTACTCTACAAGCGATTGGTTGAAGACGTATCCGACCCCTGCTAATACTATGGAGTTATGAGGGTCTTCGTTGACACTAAGAACCAACAGTCATTAACCAACAGCCAACAGCCAGAAGCTAAGAACACAGAAATGGGCAATGTGAAGGCAACAGCGATCAGGGCTCTACCAAGGAAGAGAGACACTTTGCAAACTCTTACCTATAGGTGATTGTAGCGACATGCTAGGCAGTAGTATATGCTGAAAGACCACCATGCACAGGAGACTCTCTAGATGACATCTCCTTACAGGATGTGGCCTAAAGTGACGCAGGGGCCTGCCAAAAGGCTTGTGGAGTAAGCCGCAGGCGCATTGGCTATCTCAAGGTCGCAAGCACCCACCAAGTGTCGGGCCTTCCTTTCTCCATGCCAGTACCATCAGTATGTATATATCAGCCCTCACAGCCCAACTGCTCCTTGCGATAATTTCATTCGCAGAGCCTGCGGTGCGATACTTATTAACACCTACACTTATTGCCGCCAATAATCCACAAGGTCCGACTGACCATGGGGTTGCTCCTGCTGCACTTGATACGGCACAATCCTCAAGCCTCTTGATAATTGCGAGGAATTCGCGACAGACTGGGGCATGACGCTGAGAGTTTGTTGAATACGTGCGTGGCCGCTCGGTCGTCTGAAGGTAAAGTACTAACGCGACCCAGAATCCAACGATCAATAAAGATTGTAGTGGCATTCAGCTCGGTCACTCATACTGTCTTGAAGTAAACCTTGAAGAGCCACAAAAGGAAGACTCACCTGAGGCTACGGAAGAGGAGGAACCAGGTTCGAGTCAAAGCGATCTCATAGGTGCACACAAGGCTTCTTATCAGGCCAACAAGGAGGCAATTATAAAGACGTACTGGGTCCTCGCAGGTGGCATCTGATTTATCGTTAATCAACCACCCGATACACGCATTGCTATGTAAGTATTCAAACCGTTGTAGCCTTTAAATTATTCTTCAGGCATTTGATCCTGATCCGATTCCAAAGAGCATCGACCGGCCTTGATGCTTACTCACAAGACCAAGCATGAATAAAGCAAGAATTGAGAGTTGAATATATACAACAAAGGCTTAGGTTACATCTAAGACAGAATTCCGAGAGAGAGGCCAATCTGAACGTTGCAGATCCGGTTGTCAAGTAGATTCTACAAAGACCAGAAAGGAAGGGAAAACCAAAACGAATGTCATAGGAGACCACCTTCATTCATCAAGTATAGGGCTCGTGACTCCACTCTTCCAGTTCCTTAGTGTAACAAATCCACATCTTTTCCGGGTGTCGCTGAGCCTTGAGCCACATATCTCGAAGACTGACACCCTCCCAGCAAGCGCCATAGAACCATGATTTCAGCGAGTCCTTGGCTACTTTAACACGACCTTGATACTTCTCGCCGTTGATGATCGCTTCAGCCTGTGTACTGTCCCAGCCTGCATCATATGCCCAGACCCAGCCAGGATCGAGAAAGTCACCTTCCTGAACTTTACGATTACCCTCAACCAACTCGATTGGAATGACGATAAATGTGTTTCTTTGTAGCCCAGAAGACAGGACATCGGTGTACTCATTCAAAGTTCTGTACTTCTTCTTTTTCATCAGCTTCTTTATCTTCTCATCCTCTTGAGTCTTGGACTGATTTTCCTCAATGTATTGTTTGAAGTGTCTAGGAATAATTAGCAGGCGTGAAATCACAAGGATAGCAATATATGAACGTACTTCCGAAGGTTATCTTCTTCAGCCAGCTCTTCGTCATGTTGGAATATAGGCCAATTCTCGGTTGAAAGTCGTTCCAAGTCAGAACGGTGAGTACGTCCCTGACAATGAATACTTTGCCAAGATACTCTCGAAGGCGGGCTGGTGTTATTGATGCGGATCCAAGTTGACTTCCAGTTACGGCCATACTTCTGATCTACTTCCTTGGACAAGTAGTATACGAAACCCCATTGCTCTTGTGTAGTAATGATCTTCTGTATCCAAGTTGGTGGCGCAGGGGAAACTTCTTTCCAGATTCTTTCAAGGCGTTCCTCAGGTTCCTGACTTTTCCAGATTCTTTCCATCGACTCTCTAGTCCCATGTTGCTCAAAGAGTTCTTCTAAAACGTCTGGAATAGGTGAAATTTCCAGAACACGTTTGAATAGTTTGTCGAGTTCTCGATTTGGTTGCGTTGGTTCCGGCTGTTTTGCGAGATGCTCGAGAGCGGGGATCATCCATTTAGCATTTCGCCGAGCCTTCTTGAGACGAGTGTCGCGCACAAGCTCTCTTGCTCTCGCGACAGGCATTTGGAGTTGCTCTTCCCGAAGGCGTGTTTCGTAAGTTTCTTGTAGTGTAACGCCACCCATGTCTATATAACAGTTATCGCAATACACGAGCTTCCAGGCATCTAGGCAAAGGCGAGTAACATTTTGATCGAAGCCCTCAATGTAACCAATTAATTCTGAACGACTTTGTGCCTTGCCTTTAGTAATGCGCTCGACCATAGTATTCTCATCAGCGGAGTCGATTGTCTGGCCAAGTAGTGTTTGCTTCAACTGCATGCCCCCGATGATCTCGGAAGGATCGGCCAAGGCTACCTCAACGAGATCTCGACCTGCAATGGCTTCTTCCAACCTACGAGCATCATCTTCCCTTTCAACGATGACTTTGACCCGGTCGCACTCTGATTCGGGAAGATGCTGCATGCATTCGCGGCGCTCCCATGGGGGGAGGTGCAATATGCTTCTGTAGAAGTCTAAGTTTGGGTCTATTCCGTCTGTTCCAACCTGAGCCATTCCTGTTTTACTGTCTGGGTAGAGGCGTAAGTAAGTGAGTTGTGATGGTCAATAAAAGTATCTGAATTGTGACTTTGGGACGAGGGGTTCATGCAATTTTTATCGACCTCGCAAAGAGAAATCCGCTAAGTGGGTACCACCAGGCTACTGATTGATCTGCTGACTTAGGCTTTGCAATCTGAGTCAAAGCTTTCTTCTGTCAAAATGCCAGTTCCACACCTGTGCTACAGTAGCCAAGCAGGCTAGAGGGTTTCAATGATCTTTATCTACTTAACAATAAAAATAAAGTAGATGCGCGATATAGCTTGCCAGTCCCACCGTAAATAGTCGCGCTGGTCGGTTCGGGTCACACAGCAAAGCAACTCATGTTTCTGCAACAGTCATCTCGGGAGCAATACTCATGTCACAGCTAATCCCAAGTGCACCTCGCATTTCGACGGCAAAGCGACGAATCTATGCGGTAGTAACGACGCGATACAAGTTTGAGCAGTGAACAGATGTCACCTAAAGTTTGAGGCTCTCGATTGGTACACCCAAGATAGTCGGACACGAGTAATTGCATAACTGGTGGTGACCCTATGAAATATGAGGATGAAATGTCTATGGACGCATATTCAAGTCTTTGTTCCATTACCAAGAAGGCGAATTTTTATCCTCCTTGAGAAGGCTGCCTTTTGACTCGCCGCGGCTGATATTGTATTGATGGTTTACTAAGAAGTCTCATCACAGTATTATGATCTCTTTCACTATCGACTCATCTCTAACGAAGTCCTTCTTTCTTGCTTTCATGAACCGACCAACTCTCGTATACGAACCTTCAGCTGTCTCTGAGAGCAGTACGCCAGAAACACTTCTTGGATCTCCAAGCTCAGAGGCCACAGCAAGACAGAAAACAAGCATAGGATCAGTGAATCGAGACTGATCACAGGTTGCAACGGTGTTGTCATTCCACGAGCCGTGCAGAGTCTCATCATCTGGATCAACGTCAGGGTAATGGGTAACAAAGTCTTCAATATGCTGTTTGTAGGCGTCTTGGCAAGAGAGTATATTGTTGCCGCTGTCTGAGGTGGGGAGCAACACAAGATTCGATGTTTGTGGAAAGACCCATGCTCTCCTTACAGGTCCTCTCAGTTTCAGATATCCAGAAATAATTTCCCCAAATGAGTTTCCCTCAGTTTTGGGTGTTGCAACACACTCCAGGATCTCGCAGATAGTGATAGGATAGTGTACAGGTGCAAATATATCGTTGAAGTAGATGACTCCACCTTCAATGCTAGCCCACGACCATGAAGGCGCACGATATGCCTTTGGTTGATAGGAAGGGAGCTCAATACCAGGGAGGCTTTCATGTTGATGTTCAACATACCAAGTAAGTTGCAGTGCAAACTTGTACGTCCACATTCCAGCATGATAGCTTGGACCAAGAGCAGAGCTAAATGATGACAACGAGGCAACGCCGGCAATCGCGTTCAGCTTGTCGCTTTCGAGACTAGCAAGACGAAGAGAATAGGCTGTTATAAGCCTGCACCAAGAGGTCAGAACGTCACATTTAGGGTTTCTCGTGTCTTCTGCATCTAGCAAGAGTTCGTTGAGGTTGAGGGTATAGGATCTTTCCCTGCTGTCGCTATACGGATAATGGAAAGAGTCTTCAAAGGTTCGTGTACCGGCTTTACAAGTCCATAGCATTGTGTGGGCGGCAAAGGTAACGGATCGTTGGGCGAGCAGTTGTTCCTGTAGTGTCCAAGCCCTTTTTGCCAGTGGCTCCGAACGTTCATTGTAAGATATAGCGCTGAGCTTGCCGAAGGAGAACGAACCGAACAGATCAGACTTCATGCGGAATGGTATCGTAAAAAGGTCCTTTGGGTCAGGCCGATCTTGTAGAAACCCTTCGGCGACGGCCCCTGCAGAGGCTGCGACAATAGTCAACGCTGAACAGGCGTAGACATCCTTCATCGAGGAGATCTCTTCATTCTTGTCATCCTCAGAGTCCTGAATGATACAAAGAGCATCAATCCATAGATATGGAATAGATAGTTTGCGAGTGATACTGATAGCCTCTCGAACTGTGAGGGGCAATGTGCTCATATCGAGAGCTTTACTGAATTGGGCATGATTCGAAGTATTGAGGGTCTCGAAGGGTACTTTGCCCCAACAGTAGGATAAAGTTGTATATGTTCCTGTTTGACCACCAGTCTCAACAACACGAGGTTCTTCCTGGTCGGCAGGTTTGACTTCGATGACTCGGGTAGGAAGTGGAGCATTTGTGTAAGAGCTGGAGCAGCCCTTGTGATCTTCACAATCGCTGAGCCACGTCTGAATTTGACCGCACGCGGCATCACTGCCTACATCCACTCGCAAAGGACGTGCGGTCACGAACTTGGAAGCTTTATCCTGGCTGGTCGTGAAGGCATAAAGAGACTCCATCCTGATATTGATCTCCTCTCCATCCAGTAGATAATAAACGCGGATGAAAAATACATTGCGGCCAGATGGCGTAGCATGGTAGCTTTCTCGGGATGGAAGTAGCACGGCTTTAACCTGCGTGTCCCCGGGTTTTGTGTCATCGAGAAAGGTCGCAATAAAACTGCACCAATTGCAATTTGACGAAACTGTCTTGATTTCATCAACGGTGTAGATACCGATTGTCGTGGGTATGGAATAGTGGTCATCTTCGGCAGTACAGGTTCTTTCGAAAGCCTCGGTGTTGAAGAATTCTGTCCAACATTTGGGGCAGACGAGGCGTTGTGGTTCCATGTCAAGTCGACATGAGCCTTTGGTAAGACGTGGTTTGAAAGGCGGGGTAGTTGAGCCTCAAGCTGGTACCCCGCTTGATAGGGCTTCAACCATTTTACCGTGTTACCCCTGTCACACAACACTTGAAGGCTAGTGGTCACCACCCTGGATACGAGAGTACCTACGGGCCGATGACACCCAGAGCATATACGAATTTAAAAGTCCAACAGGATCGACGACAGTAGATTCAAGGGTTGTGGGAACAAAGGTCTCAACGTATATTCTCTGCAAACCTTTGAAGTGGATGAAGCTACTATCTACTTCAGAATGAAATGTCTGGTTGAGCAGAGGTAAGAGTTAACTAACAGCAACGTGGTTGAGCACAAGCCGTCTTCCAATACACACCTATATCTTTCAAACGGAACTATGCACAGCCGATGTCAAACACCTGAGCAATCGCAGCACCCACTCCCGGTATAGCGGAAAGCGCATCCTTGAGATTATCCTTCACAAAACCGTCACAGTCCCATCCAGCACTATCCCGACATTGCAAGTTGATGTTATACGACAGCTCAGCCGTGTTAGCGCCGCTGGCCAGGTTCAACACGATCTGTTGAAAGTTGAGTACGCTGGTGATTTCCTCATCTTCATTGGTGCAACTGGGCTGTCCTTGGTGAGTGCAGAGAGGATTGTCCTCGATGCTGACCTGAATGGTCTCAACGGTTGCCGTATCCGTAAGGGATGTAGTAAGAACATTGATCATGTAGTCTCGTTGGTCCGTGTTATCCCAGTTGCCCGAGGCGGTGACGGTCCAGGTACAATCGAGGATATCGCCGAACGACTCGAATTGACCCAGTTTCACGGGGGACTCATAGGATGATCCGCCGTCGCAGCTAGTGTCACCACAGAGCTCATGCAGACCATCGCTCAGGAGCTTTGATCCATCAATGGTGGAAAGTGGAACATAGCTTTTGCCGAGTCCAACCTTCGCGTGGCTTTCACCTTGGCGACGGAACATGTCAGGGACTGCGAATGCATTGACGAGCTGTCCAGATATGGAAGCAAGAACAAGGGGAAATGTAAACGGGTGCATTGTGACCACGATAATTAGCTGATTTGGCTTATATTTCAAGGTGGGTGGATGGAGGTTGATTTGCAACTGATGATGAGTATACTATCAACAGGAGGAGGAAGTTCAGCGTTCTTATACTGGTTTGAGTTTGTAGTGAGCGCTCCTACGTAGCCCCCGAATCACCATGTCCATAATACACTTTCCACATTTGGCTGGGAGCAAGCTTACTCCATGCTCGGATTGAATATAAGCGGGTATCTCAGGTGCCCAATGTGAAGCTCCGGTGAACTTGACATCACGTATGCCGTAAAGCTGTACTCAGTCATGCTTGGGTAACAGGATGCCAAGATCCTTCAAGGATATCGGCAGTATCGCTGATCCGTGTTCAATATCTCGATCGAGGGATTTCGAGTCAGGCCACTGGTATTGTAAGCGGGATCTGCAGTCGTCGGGCCCTATGTGTAGATCTCGGGGATTACACTGTTACTAGTGCTTATTTAGAGTCAAGAGAAGAATAATCTCCAATCCTGTGCAATGATGGATGGCAGGCAAGTGTCGGAAGAACTATTTCCTGAGGATTGGATCAGTTGAGAGGTCCATTGCGTCTCTCATGTTCTCAGCGGCCAGATCTTCTGACACCCTGAGCCGTGGGAAACGTAATGATGATCTGTCTTCTACGTGTCACGCCTTGAAAGTAAAGCCGAATTAATATTGACTGTTGTGAAGGATAAACTGTCCTCATGACTTACTTTGTTAAGGAAATCATTGACTGTCATTACAACATACAAGCATAGGCAAGACTTATCCTCTTCTATAATCCTCAACCCTAAACTCAAATATGCCACTTCCCGGCCTCTCCTCCACTGCCCGAATTCTCCTCCTCGTATCTCCTTCCCGATCCAGGTCGATCCCCTTGGTCGTCTTCGCAATCGATGAGAAAGTGATCTCTCTTAACTCATCCACACCATCCCGCTCCATAGCCACAAGACCGTATGCAACACCCACGGCCCCGATCAGAAATGAGGCTACATAAACTGTAATAAGAACACTCCGATTGTAATAGAAGTAACTCCCTGTCTTCATCCGAACACAGGGATATTGTGTTTCTGGTCCACCTGGTCCTCTTCCTGAGAGTTCCTCAGGGTCAGCTGCCCAAGCCACTGCGAGTAGTAGTGGGTCCGAGAGGAGGGAGATGAGAAGGTCCTCGTAAAGCTTTTGTACCGCGTCTTCGAAGTCGGGGACAGGCAGGGTTTCGGGTCGAGCGACCAGCTTTGAGGTCGTGATGGAGGAATGGGCGATGGGGCCGGGTAGTAAGATTGATCCTTCCAGTAAATCGCGGATCTTCTTGCCCAGAGAGTGATATGCTGCTATTTTGCGGTAGTATTGCCAGTTAATTGGGAACACATAGTTCTCTTCTGGCTCGGCGTACTGAGGATCAAGAGTTCCATCTTCAGATGAGTCGTTGATGTATGTTGTGTTGATAACCTTCCGTAAATAATCGCGGTCTGTGACCTTGTAGGATTGCCGACCACCTGTGTAGTTCAGATTGACAGTGTAATTCGTCTCCCAGTGCTCGCAAGCTGTGATGACAGGCGTGTAATCCGAAGACCAATTCTTCATACTGCGGTTCTTGGCATGTTGTTCATCGATGCTGTCCACTTCAACATATCCCATCCATAGTACCGGCTCCGATCGAAAAGCGCCCAGGTTCTTCGGAAATGGCGGTTTTGGTACTGGTTTATTGTTCTCATCGACTTCAATCTGATCAACTTTGTATTCTCCAATGCTCGCGACAGTGTAAAAGCTTGCGTTCCCGTAGGGTATAAGTTCGGTAAGGTTGAAAGGCGTAGTGTAATTTTTGAAGCTCTTCATCGTCGAATTGGCTCCTTTGGCGAGTTGCTCGCACTTATAGGCTGGCCCGACGAAGGAAATGGTCGTGGAACAATCCCATCCTTTTCCACAGATCTCATCAGCCACTTCGTCCCTCTGGACCGGCTGTCCTCCAGCCAAAACTCTCGAGGCAATCGAGTCCAGAGGCGGAGCAGCCTTGAGCCAGTAGTCGAAATGGTAAGGGGATTCTCTGTCTCTCATTACCTCGTTGAACATAGAGATTGAGATTCCCCGCATGGTCTCATTCCTTGCCCGCTTGTCGTCATCCCAGCTCTTTTTGGCATCATTACTGAAGTTCAAAGTCCGAACATCCTGGCAGAATGTATGATCACCTCGTGTGTCCGTCACCGTGTTCAGCGTCGCAGAAGTGAAAATGACAACAGCAGGTGACAACCAGATATATATCGCTAACACCATAGCGAACGCCGACTTCTTCCACGCCTCCCTGTTAAATAACTCAAAGGCATTATGCGCTGCACCGAACAGTGAGTCAATGGCATGAACGGTGTAGCTTTTGCGACTGACGGCTCGCCAGGCAACTTGCTGGTGCGCTGTCAAAACAGCAACAACGAAACTTGCTTTTGCAACAAAGGCTAGAAATTGACCGAGACGTAACCACCATTGCTGATTCGTAGCTTCTCGGTTATGAAGATGAGAGTAAAGAATGTGATGGCCAATGGCTGCAGCCGCGCCGAAGACAAGACAGACGACCATGCACCATTTATTCTTTGCGATGCGGAGCCATAATGGGTCTTTGGGTGGTGGCGGAGGAGGTTGATAGAGGCCAAGTCCATGTGCCGGTTCTGAGTTGAGGAGGTTCACACGACTATTATCTCTTCCACCCGAGGCATATGAGCCGCGCAAGTCTGGACTCAAGGGTTCAAGAGGGTGGATGCCAGGACGGGGAGAGTCAAAGTCTGATCGGGGTGAGAGGTATGAGGTTTGGTGGATAATGGGTGTGTCGGTGGGTGTTGGCGCGATCTTGGGGTCAGAGTGAGGGTCGTCAATGTGTTGGTATTCGGGTGAAGACCTGAAGAATGACGTTGATGCTTGCCGCATATTGTCGGTAGGTACCCGTCGGGTCGAATATTATGCCTCAGGATGTAAGCATGAGCTTGACTCTTAAGCCCAGGAACGGCTAGCGTTAATCAGTAGTGTAGGTTCTCCTTGGCCTCTAATCAGTCTTCAAGGGTGACAAGGTCCATGGTGATACAAAGAAGACACGGCTGCGCCCGTTGCAGTTCAGTTCATTCATATTTGTCTCTTCTCAAGAAAAAATCAGCTTCTGCTCTTGTGGCTGAAAAGAAATGAGGGGGCTTTCCCGTTGCGAACCCCTGAAGCTGACATGCTGACAATACGGAGCAGTTGAACCGTTTGAGGTCGGATTATTGGCTGGATTCTGTCTAGCAACGCTTGGCTTTTCCATGTTGGGGGCTGAATCTCACACGAGCCAGTAGCAGTTTCAGGGCTGATCTTAGAGATCCACTTGGCGGGATCTAATTTAATCAGCGATGGAGTCTACTGGGTCCAACCATGCAAGAGGCTGGATGTGGATAACAGAACTTAACCTATACTTGGCTCTTTAGATTGTCCAAGACAGCTTCTCATTTGCTATATGCATATGCCTGTGTTTGTCCTGATAGTAAAGATTATGCACTTAAAAACAACCTTTACAACTCTTTCTACGTGAGTTTTTAAATATATCTCTCGTGGACTGCAGGGGCACATTTGCGGTGGCGAGCTCCCAGCACAGTTCAAATTTCCTCATCGCTCAATATCCACGAAACACAATTTGACAAAGTCCAACTCCAATTGTCCTTTGTGTTTTGTCCGAGATACACACTAAATCTGCCATACATTCATTGACTAACAACACAGACCAACTTCCACGTGACTTGAATCAGACCTTCACAGCTACAACTTTCGCCCCCTCAGTCACTGTCCCATTGATGGGTTTAAACAACCCGCCACCTGTAGATACATAAAAGACATCCTTGTCCTTCTTTCCCCTCCCAAAAGCCAATGAAGTCGAGCCCGCCACAGTCAATTCACTGACACTACCGACAACAATCTTGGCCTTACCCGACTTGACATCCACAAATACAACGGAGTTATCAGAGTTACTCGTAGCATAGATGTTCCCGTGATCATCAAACTCAAAGTCATCAAGAAAGGTCACAACGTGCGATAAATCCGCGACAAGTTGAGGTTTGGATCCCTTGACAGGATATCCAGTTGGGGTTATAGCTGTTTTGTAGATCTTGACAGCGTTGGAGTTTGACCAGTAGAGATAACCTTGGCGGATCCTGATACCGTTGATGCCGAATGCGTTTGGCGCTGGGGGAGCCATTTCTGGGAAGGTGAACGTTGTGTCATCGAATTCGCCAGTTGATACATCGAGACGACCCACGAAACCTTTCACCGAATCGGAGATCAGCACAGCATTTGGTGCACCTGGGATGGCAGCCACGCCGTTGAGAAAAGTGCTCTTCTTTGTCATGTCGCTGATCTTTCTGACCCTAACTCTGCGCTTCCCATAGAACTCTACAGCAAATGCTTTGAAAGTGCCAGGAATCAATTGACTGAGTCCAGTTGCATTGCTACCGACGACAACAAAGGTCTCAGGCTTGCCAGGACACGGAGGAAGTTCGGCGATTCCCAGAAGACCTTGGATGGAGGGAAATGTCACCAGTTGTTTCAATTTGTTGCTGGATGGTGGATATGTGATTGTGTAAATTGAGGCGGTAGGCCAGAGCTCAGTGACGAGCAAATCTCCATTGGAGCGAACAGCGATGTTCTCGAGCCATGTACCGAGTGAGAGTTGAGAAATTGTCTTTGCCGCGAGTGAATGAGAAAGGGCAAGGGCTGGGAGAGTGAGGGTGGTTATCAGGTGATTGAACAACATCGTGGTATCAGTGGCAGGTTCAGCTTTCAGTTTGAGAGGTGAAGAGACTTGCGTCGTTTTCTTCCGTGGGAGAACAGCTATTTGTGCAACTCAGACTTTGAGCCTTGCAATTCAGCCTGTTCATGTTACCACCAATAATGCAGTTCTCGTTTAGTAGTAATTTTAATTGGTTCTTTGAGAAACTAATATACAATAAAGAATTGAAGTCGGCCGACGATAAGGCTTAGTGAGGTTATTACATGATTACACACCCATTTAGTCAGCTTACCCTCGTTTTCGTCAGCCTCCACTCTATGGTAACACGAAAACTCTTACACATGCATATCTTCCATCCATCTAAGGAAGATCTTCCCATGCGTGATCAAACATATCAAGGTACACCACAGTTCCTTGACCCAGCAGCACATCGATCTGTATAGTCCATAAAAAAGGTACCCTGCGAAAGTGTACAATCGCTGTTTCCATCAAACACTCCCCACAAAGTACACTGGGGATCAATTGAGCAAGCGCGCGCACACAGCGGGACAGAGTTGAATTGGGGGATCCTCCTGTATCCACTGACAGCCTCAGCGCTATAAGTGTTGATCTGACCATTGCAAGGTTCGAGTTGCGGTTTGAAGAAGTCGGATGAGCAGCTTCGGGAACCAGCTAGTAGAATCCTGTCGCCTTGGGAGTTGCCTTGGGGCGTAAAGATATCTGCGAATTGACCCGTGAACTTATAGCAGGTTTGCGAAAGGCCTTCGTACTGCCAGACATCGCAGCGGTCGTCCTTCATACACAAATGCGCACAATCCTTCTCAAGTTGAACATTTTGGACCGATTCTACTGGGTCCGCATCCATAGATCCGAAACCAATGTTATCTCCACAAGGAGAATAGTCGCGCGGAGAACAGTTGCGTGAACCAATGAGGTTACTATCTTCGTTCTTGGGACTGCTCATCGCATCGAATTGTTCTCGGTAAAGCTGGCAGACGCCGGCCGTTTGGAAGAACCATGTGTTGCATTGTTCGTCGGCTGAGCATGCTTCCCAGCAATCGGCCTCAGACTGGGCATCGGTTGAAGTGTAGCCTCGGTTTTGAGCTGTTCCTCGGTAGATCTGATTGTTGCACGGTATATCTGCGACAGCTGAAGTAGTGGCGGCAGCAGTAGTGGTCTCAGACAAGGTCGAGGTAAAGTCGGTTGTTGTTGCAATTGTCGATTCGGATACAGAGATAGTGGTGGATGTGAACTCAATGGAACCTGTTGAGGTTGATCCAGCAGTAATTGAAGAATCAGAGATGGTAATCGTCTCGGTCTCGGCGGTGAAATCGGTGCTGGACTGCACTGAGCTGCTGATCTCAGTGCTGATCTCAGTGGTGGAGGATGCCGCGATGGAACCGGATGCAGTTAGTGCTGAGGTCGCCGAAGCTTCAGCGCTGCTGCCACTAGAAATGCTAATGGGCTTACAAGGTCCAGCGGCAACACCAGTGATTCCAATCCCCGCCAGACCAGCGATAATATTCCTCGGGTTAACCATGATTGCAAGATAAAAGGAGCGACTGCAATGGGGAGAGATATTCTTGAGGCAAAGAGATCTGGTAATCCATTTATGCTTCTGGTTTAAATGAAGTGGCTTCTCAAGACCAAGGTCTAGATCGGGTAGTGACAGGTCTCTGCGCTAGTGCAGGGGATAATGGGCTGAGAAAAAGCAAGCGAAGAAGCTATTGGAGTCTATTGGTATAAGTCACCAATACTCCTTCAACTAAATAAAATTGCAGCAATGACAGACATCATAATGTCAACCACGGAAGCAGCTGGGCATTTTCTTAACGGCCCTGTTCGTGAACATGGAGTTGTAACCCTTTGAGAGTCTACCTCTGGAAATGAATACGCCATCCCTTTTCATTTGTTCACCCTGAGTGCCTTTCAGTTTCTCTTTCTCTTTCTTGAGAGCCATTTGAAACATTCGGTCCTTCAGCAAACTCTTATCGTGATGACTTCTTTGATTTCTTTCTTTCCATTCCTTAATCTCATCCCGACCCCTCAACATCAACCCACTTTGAACTCGGGCCTATTGTCTCATTCTTATTCCAACCGAGCTCATGAACCCGCCCCGGGTGGGCAACAGAAGAAACGTCCCCTAAGGCTTAGGCTACAAAAATAAAGGTGCCTAAATGCTGGCCTAAGCTGGCTAAATGTTTTCGTCTCTTATGCTTCTAGGAGTCATTTCTTTTGAAACCCTGAGACTGCGCTACTACTTCAAACGAGCTTTTGTTCCCGCTCCTCGGCACGGACCATAGGAGCAGTCTCACCGTCGAAGTAAGTCATATGGGGGATCATAACGGGGTCCGTAGTAAAAAGAGGCTTGGTGTTAAGAGCGATAGAGAGCAGAGAGAGGAGAGAGACTACTGTTTATGATCATGAAATCTTTTTGCTGTCGCGATTCGCTTTGAGAAGTGATAGCGCTGCCGCTCTCAACAATCCAAATATCAGCATCCATGGTGTAGTGGTTAGCATTAACGCCTTCCATGTGAAACAAGCGTTAGAGTCGGGTTCGATTCCCGATGGATGCATTTCTTTTCCTTCTGCCTGTCCTATTCTGTTTCCTGTATCCTTTTTGCCTGTCGCTGGATGTCTCAAGGCTGTATGTACCCTTCCCGGTACCTTGGCTCAAGCCTCCCCGTTGTGTTTAGTTTATCTTCTTGGTTATATAGCCCATGTGAAAAAGCAGACTAATCGGTTTTGAAGTGGAAATTTCGCTAAACAACAGCCTGCAGTTGTGGTTCAAAGTGGGTAACAGAAGAATTGTCCCCCAAGACTTAGGTTGCCGGAATAAAGTAAAAAGCTATAAAGTAACTAAACCATCTCGTCTCTTATGCTTCTGGCAGTTATCTCTCTTGACATCCCCAGGGGTCCCTAGCAGAGATGATACTGCTAGTCTCCGGACCAGACAGGGCAATCATAAAAAGATATAGACCAGTCTTGAACAATACATTCATAAATTCGTTCGAATGAGGTTATCTCTAAGAATCCAGAGACATCCTAATACCGCTGTATCTGATGTCAATGCCTTTCCGCACAAACACACCAAGGCTTCAGTCTCTCAAGCCTCAATAATCTGGAACAGAGTAACTACGTAGTAACAAATCGCTCATCTTGTCAACATCCGTGCTGGACTTAAGAAAGACCACTTGGCAAACTTGCGGGTATCCTAGCGTGGATACACAGGAGGACAGGTGTTGCATTACAACCCAATGCCTGAGCCACTTCCCATTTACGTAGGCCAATGAAGTGGGATTAGTTAAATAGTAACTCTTGCCCTTCGTTAAATTTTCTGAAAATGTTAAAAAAAAAAAAAAAAGAAGGGGATGTAAACGGGATCTAACCGTTTGAGCTGGACGAACAGGGAATCGAACCCTGGACCACTCCCAAATTATTCAGATGAATTGTGCTAAGGGAGTATTATACCACTAAACCATTCGCCCGATTTGGATGACCTGTGCATCAGTACCAGCTCACAAGAGCTTGAGCCAGCAGTCTCAAGGGAAGCAAGAAGACCGTATGCCTTCAATATCAAGATAAACGCAAACGTCACATTTGGCCTTTGCTCCGATTTCAATGGCAAGTCACGGGCCAAGGAACAGATTGAGTTGACCGGCCCCTGAGGTTACCTATAACCCTTGCATTGTAGTATTCTGAAACGACATCAACTCGCAGTAACTAAGTCTGAACAACATCAAGCAAAGTTGATGCAGCACTAGACACAAGCCTGGATATGTAAATTTAACGATATTCAGTGTTTGTTTGGCTTTCGATTTCCAGTCTTAACCTATTGGAACTCTAAGAATACAGCTATTGCTTATCTTACTAACAGGTCAGCAACCTGCGCCTTTTCTACTATAACCATCAGTGAGGTCTCTGTGTCACAAACGCTGTTTACAGCTATGGAGACAATCTCTGCCCGCCTATTTAAGACCATTGCGAAATTGTGATTGGTAAAATAAAATGGAAAATGCAGGAATTGGCGATATGGAGCGGGTAGGTAGTCTGTTCCTACTGGGCAGAATCACAAACCCTTAACGCCCATGCTAACGGTAACGGAAGTTGAACTGGCCTCTTGTTATAACGAGGATTACCAACTCCTTATAAGGGCTTCCAAATTGGCAAGTAATTAGTAGTATGAACACAACAATCTCGACAGCTAGCTTTTACAGATAAGATAACTAGTCTAACCTCCACGCTTCCTAGATATCTACCTACCGACATTGTCTGTTTAAGTTTTCTTAACGGATAGTTATCAAGATTTACATTTTAAAGAAAGACGTTTAAGTAACTACGAATATGTTAAAGACGTTGAGTCTATACCGTCAGCCAGTTCCTTCGAGGACTAAGAACGGAACAGCGAATTACAATATACCACGGAACACATTGAGCAAGACACAAGACAGAACAGAGAACAAAACCATTATTCAAGGTAGAACTATGCCTTGATAAAATTCAAATTGAAAAATGAAATAGAAATATATTTCTCAAGTACTAGCTAAATGAGTGTGGTTGGTATATCCAGCATACCAATCCGGATGAAACCGGTTACCGAAACGAGAGGGTACTGCAAACGCGTCTATTCAGGCAATATTCATAATTTGAAAGAACTCTTTTTAGGCCTACCTAATTTATTCCGAAATTCAAGGAGAAAGATATGTACCCTACCCTAGTTTCTGATAGTTAACTGCTATATAAGGAAGCTTGTCTAAGTTGCATCTTATATTGCTTTCACATATATATTGCCAGCCGACTGCAATATTGAGGCAGGATTATCAAGACGACATCGCTCAAGGTTGATCACCAGACCGGGCCAAGCGCAGGGCACCCCAACGTCCTTGTTGCCCTACCCAGTCCACTTCGGCCGCATAAACTACCTATAGTGGACTCACAAGAGATGCCTTATGGGCAGGCTGATGCTTCAATTATTATGGAACGCAAGAGTGATTGAACGGTGCGAAGGCATTATGCTATGGTACAGCGTCACCTGTAGCAATGCCCGCAATAACACAAGCAACCAGAATGTATAAGCGTTGAACTACCAATGGAATTAGTTCAAAGGAACCTAGTTCGACTGTTGAACCCCATCCACGATGTCCAAGCCCACCGTAGGGACCTGATACTTGGCTCTGGCTCGCAGTAGATAATAAAAAGCTCCAGCAACGGTCCAACCACTCATGACGACAATGGAGTAATTCATGTTCTGTGCTGTAACGGGTAGAGCGGAGGGAAATGTACTAAAGACTACAACAATTGTAATCCACACGAGGCTGATAATGTTGAGGAGAGGGCCTGCAATTTGTCCCAGCTTGAAAGGCCCAAAGCTATCAGATGCCACAAGGCGTCGTCTTGCAATGAGCATTGCAATAATAGGAAGGGCATAGCTGATATACATGCCGATGATAGCCATAGATAGAAACGCGTTGAACGCTGTCGTGTTACCGAGGTAGATGAATCCAAGAAGCATCTGTAAACCGGTTGTTACTGCAACAGCGTGGACCGGAATCTGTAGTCGTTCGTTGACTTTACTGAGGTGCTTGTCGAATGGCGTGGACTTGTCTCGAGCAAATGCCCACAGAGTTCGGGAAGTGGATGTAACGCCAGCAACGGTTGCAGCAGTAGCGATGCACACAATGATAAGAGACAGAAGAGTAGTGCCCACATTGCTCTTTGTTGCGTCAAGGAATATCTGAACGAACGGGTATCCGGTCGGGGTCTTCAGGAGCGTCTCCAGTGAGCCAGTTGAGAATAGAAGTACAATCACGTATACAAGGCCAATCAATGCGTTGACACCAACACTGCCGACCATGGCAATGGGGACATTTTGGCTTGCATTGGGCATCTCTTCTGATAAATGGCATGCAGCATCATACCTGAGAGGGTTAGCACGCAGTCCAAAGGGGGGAAGAAGAAGAAGACATACCCTAGGAAAGGGTACACAGCACTCAAAAGGCCGACAAGCCATGAAACACCATCATCTTTCCACCCACTGTAGTTAGTAACCTCTGTGAAGACAAAGGAAGCAGAGTTCTTATGAGCCATGACGCCAAGAACGATAACAATGGCAAAGAAACCAACAACGTGGATGATACCTGCAGCAAATGTTAGCAGACGGACTGACTTAGCCTACTGATACTGACCGGACACAGTATTGTGTAACGGTAGGGCTCTGTGACCCCAGACGTTGAGCACAAAGGCGTAGGACAGAATAGCCCAGTAGAACAAAAGACCTTGCCACCGTTGTGGTATGTATGCGGAATCGTTGACAATGACGAGAGCTTGTGCCTGAAGACCAGCGGCAAAGGCAGCCGAGGCGGTCAATACTATCTGGCCTCCCACACAAGTCCAGCCGGTCATGAAGGATACGGGCGTTCGGATCCGTGAAGATGTGAGAGCTGCTACCCAGTGGTACTGTCCTAGCACAGGTTAGTGATAAATACAATTGTAGAAATCGATGCTGTCTTACCTCCTGCGGTAGGGTACATTGAAGCAATCTCACCCAGTGAGCTGGCAATGCACAATGAGCAGATAGCTGAGAGAACACTGGGGCTTGTAAGGGTGGTGTTCAGTCATCGGAAAGGCAACACGTACTAATTGTAGAAGAGACACGGTGCTCCTCCATTGATCAAAGCTGTAGCGATGACAGTTGATAGAGCTTCCCAAGTTGCCATAAGACAGACGCACAATGCCCCCAAGGAGAATAAGGAATATTCTCGACGTAACTCCTGGGCGTGGCCGAGCTGTGCAAGACGCAAGGCATCTTCGTTGTCGGCAATGGCTGGGTTTCTGTCGTCGACAGCATTTCCGTTGTCCTTTGCAGAAGCCATCTGGTACTTCTCGAGGTCTGCATCGTGATTTCCAAAGTTAGAAGGCATTTTTAAATGATATAAGTCCTTCCAGTTGATTCGGAACGTCGCTGCGCTGACCATGTATAAAAAGGATTTGATAAGAAGACATACGCAGCCTGCCGGCATTTACAGGCCGATCAGACACTAGCCAGGGACGGAAGGTGGACGAGAGATCGGTACTGATAACGCGGGGAAGTGGAACGCTAAGACCTAAGTTGGTGTAGATGGAGATAAGGCCGTTTGGGGAGGTGAAGCTGGTTCCGCGTTCCGACAGCTTTAATACCAGTGCTCGGAAATGTTTTCCGAGGACATTCCGAGATTTCATTAGCTATTTTACGGTCAAGTATCTGAGACCTGCAAAACGTGTTTTTATCCTTCAAACAGAATCATTCTCACTGTCTTCCTTTCCTCTCAATCACCTCATTATCCATCATGGCCTACCCTCATCCTCTCTCTGCGCTGAGTAGTAGGGAAACAAACCTTGCGCGAGATATTGTCAAGGAAGCACATCCTGGCTCGACATTGTACTTTAGACAATCCTATCTCTTTGAGCCGCCCAAAGCAGAAGTCCTGAAATTTCTACAACTTGAGCACTCTGGGAACTTGCACACCACGTCACCACGACCTGATCGCTGCGCTCAAGTGTTCTACGACATCATTGGTGGAGATCAGCAAGTGCAGTATTATGAGTCGGTCGTTGATCTGACTCAAAAGACGATTGTTGAGCAGGAGGTCATCAGCCCTGAGCATCAATCAAGTCTTACTATGTGAGTACCAGGACATCCCAGAAGGCGCTTTACTAATGCGACTAGTTACGAGTTTGACACCGTCGTGAAAGCTGTCCAAGAATCCGAGTTATTCAAAGAAAAGCTGAGCAAAATCAGGCTGCCCGTTGGATTCGAGCCTGTCATCGAGCCTTGGCCTTATGGTGCGCCAGATGTTCAAGATGGCAACACGCGTTACTTCCAAGCCCTCATTTTTGCACGCGACACAAGAAAGGGCCCAGACACCAACTTCTACTCGCATCCAATCCCTCTTATTCCTGTTATGGATGCCAGAACAAAGAAGATTGTTCGCATTGAAGAAGCGGCTACTGGTGGCAAGGGCGACAGTTTGACGGCCAAGACGCATGCGCCTGGTCTGCTTGATCACTGCAAGTCCGCAGAGTATGTCCCCGAGCTTCTTCCTGGAGGTACTCGGCAGGACTTGAAGCCATTGATGGTCGTGCAACCAAATGGACCTAGCTTTTCCGTTACAGAGGGTAACCTTGTTCAATGGCAAAAGTGGCGGATGCGTGTGACATTCAATCCTCGCGAAGGAGCTGTTCTGCACGATATCCGATACGATGGCAGGCCGATTATGTACAGACTGAGTATCAGCGATATGGTAAGATGACTCAACGCCCTGTTCAACAGCTGTTCTGACACCCTCTAGACTGTTCCCTACGCCGATCCGCGACCGCCTTACCACCGAAAGCAAGCATTTGACTTTGGTGATGGTGGTCTCGGCAATGCCGTTAATAACCTAACACTTGGGTGTGATTGCCTCGGAGTCATCAAGGTAAGACGGCTGTCTAACCTCGGTTGGGTTGAGTCTAACATCATCTCAGTATTTCAACGGTGTCCTTATCGACTCTGACGGAACTGCCGAAGACACAAAGAACGTCATCTGTCTTCACGAACAAGACAACGGCATCAACTGGAAACATACCGACTGGCGCACCGGCCGTGCCGTTGTAACACGACGTCGAGAACTCGTCATCCAGTTTATCATTACTCTTGCCAACTACGAGTATATCTTCAATTACAAGTTCGACCAATCAGCCGGCATCGTTGTCGAGGCCAGAGCGACAGGAATCGTCTCGGTTGTCAACATCGATCCTGGTAAGACAAGCGACTGGGGTAATGTCGTTAGTCCTGGAGCGTTGGCGCAAAACCATCAACATGTCTTTTGCGTGAGAATGGATCCTGCAATTGATGGGAATGAGAACACCGTGGTTCAGGAAGAGAGTCTGCCTCTTCGGATGGACCGTCGGACAAATCCCAATGGCAACCTATATGAGGTGCGTAAGACGCAGATCACAACGTCTCAAGGCGTCGATGCGGCACCTTTCAACAATCGAGTCTTCAAGGTACAGAACCTGAATAAACTCAACCCCATCACCGGTAACCCAGTAGGGTACAAGATTACCCCGCCACCAACCCAGCTACTCCTAGCCGACCCGAACAGTGTCCAAGCCAAACGTGCTTTATTCGCCAAGCATCATCTCTGGGTTACCAGGTACAAGGATCACGAATTGTATGCTGGAGGAAGGTATACGCTTCAGAGTAAGATTGAAGTGGGCGGTGTCAGCGACGCAGCAGATCGCAATGAAGATGTTCTCAATCAGGATATCGTTCTGTGGAGCGTCTTTGGACTTACCCACAATCCTAGGATCGAGGACTGGCCGGTTATGCCCGTGGAGATGCTTCAGTTGCATATTACACCTTCAGACTTCTTTACAGGGAACCCGTCGATTGACGTGCCTTCGGATAAGGACATTGGATCGAGGTTAACGTCTGGATGTTGTAGAGACGAAGTTAAACTGTAGATTATCTTAGAAAGTATGCATTGATAGATCTGGTTTTTATTCAATCTGTTGCACTATACTTTCCATCTAGATTACTCACTTATCTGCTGTTCATTCTATTCGGTCTTGATGTGTAGCCCGATACGTAAGCACTATCAGTAAGGCATTCAACTACCGAGCCTAGCTTGAGAGAATAGTCAGCTGACAGAATCCTTCAGCTCCGCCCGGCTGTGCAAATGCTACAGTAAGTCTCTTTTCAACCTAAGATGACAATAGATCAGCGGCGATTACTAGACGGCGATTGCCAAAAAGAGCAGAGCTGAATTCAGCTCTGTACGGGTTAACCAATGAAGCAAGAGCGCACAGACTGTTCTGAAAAATCTTACCGCTTTAGGTTATAAGCTTATTCGCAGGGAAGAGCGGTAGATGAAAGATCTACACGTAAGATATGGCTGGACTGGGGATTTGAAGTTTGATTGGAAAATGCAGTGGTATACAGATATTGACAGGACTTTCATTGACTGATGAGAAGACTTCCCACGGACGAGAAAACAATGTGTATAAAAGGGCGGCATGAGACTATCATTTTCTATCGTTATCATCCGATAACACAACAGTTCCTCCCATACTCAATTTAACAAACTAATAATACAACTATTTCCCGATTAGATGAGGTTTATAATAATATTTACACTTTATAAAGGGTATTATAACTTCTTTACTTATATATAACCTTTTTTTTTACTTTACTTTATAAATAAGGTTTAGGTATAATATAAATACTTTACTTACTTTAATTTAAACTTTTTCCTCTTTTATCTATTATTAATAATACTATAACTATATAAGGTTAAAAAGTTTTTAAGAGCTTAAAATAAAAACTTAATATATATAATAAATATTAACTATAATAATATTAACTAATATAGTTAAGTACTTTTTCTATAGCTTTTATTATAATAAAGCTATAGTTACTTTACTTAAAAAAAATACTATTTTTTTAATTAACTTTTTTTTAAAAAGTTATGAATAATTTATTAAAAGAAAACTATATAATAAATCTATAAAAGATTCTTTCTAAGGTTTTAAATATAACTATTTAAGTAAAGTTATACTTATTTATTTATAAGATATTTCTTTTTTTAATTATTACTTATAAAAGTAATTAAAAGTAAAAAGTTTTATAAAAAGTAATATATTTTAAAGTTATTATTAAAAGAAAGAAAAAAAGAATTTTTAATAAGAATACTAATTAAATATATAGTATTATTAACTTCTTAAAGTTATTATAAGAAATTGCTAATTAAAGGAATTATCTTATATTTCTTTACTAATATTAGAAAAGAGAAATTCAATTAAAAGCTAAGTATTTAGGTAATTTATAATAAAATACACACTTTAATAACTATTTCCTAATATAAAGATCTCCCTTGCAACTGTTACAGCTCTCGTAGCTGCTTCCGCCCCAACAGCCATGGCCGCTGACTGGAAGTGCAACGGGTCGTGGAACGATGGGGGCCTCAAGCGCCTGTCCTTCAAGTTCCAAGGCTACTGCGAGGACCGATCTGGACAGTGTTTCCTGTCTGCTATACGGGGCAAAGGCCTTACGGTCCACAACTGGCAGGCATGGAAGACCGATGACAATGGTTGGTGGCAGGTTGACTTGAGCACAACTGCCGGGTAAGTCGTTATCCAATGTGTAAGCAAATGTATGACTAATAGAGTATTACTAGTCTTGCGTGGCAGGTGAACAACGCTATTGAGCAGGTCACTGGTTCCTGGCGAGGATGCTGGCCGAACCAGTAAATGGGGCTAAACCAGCGCAGTGCGAAGACTGTCATGACCTTGAACTGCTCCTGGCATTCTTTGAAGGCAGTAGTGGGACTGGATGGAAGCCGCAGTGTTGCCTCTTGGTTGTTTTTCCGTCTTACCCCTACGGTGGCAGTCTGACGAGGCTCTACGCTCTTTCATTTAGATATTCTTAGTCAGATTGCGAACTATTCTGAATACCCCCATTGCCTGTGAGTCCACAAGTGACGAGAGTGGTTTCTCAAATCTCTAAGAGCTTTAGTGCTAAGGCTGACTTCGCTTGTTAATCTATCTTACCTTTTATAACAATTTCTGATACGCTCGGGAAAACCGTAACCTGAGATCATTTAGCTTATGTGCGTACCTGTTAGATCTGAAGTATGCATATAAAAGCTACTCAGACATCAGTATAGTCATCAGTGCGGACAAAATTGCTGCTGCAGACTACCAGTCTTGGGTCCTGCTCTGTAGGAATGCATGTATTGAGTCTTTGACTGGCCAAGCCATCACGACGCGCACAGTACAAACAAACAAAACAAGATAGTAAAGGGATACGTTTGGCTGGGTGGATGACAGAAAAGCTATACCATGACGCTTAGGCCACATAAATCAAGTAGTCCAGTTACTGGAATAAGATTGAGAAAGATAACTGAATTATTTCGTTGCCCATGCTCTTTGACGGCCATCTCTTCTGACACCCTGACGGGTCGCGACTGTTTGCAATGCGTAAGTGGATCAGTGTGAACGCCTTGTGGCTACTTGGTAAACCCCCGATCTAATACCACAATGCCTCTCAATGGTGGCAGCATAGCTGGCTCCACAACTATTTACGTCTTTCATCCAAGCAAGCCAATTATTGACTGATATCTCGGGGACATGTCTCTACAGAATGGCCTCTCAGTCTCACTAGTTTCTGCTGTATTTTATGTACCGAGTTCAATTCCTCGAGCATAGTCTAGGGTAGCTTTACAGACGTAACAAGTACATTCTTCCCTTCAGTAGATCGAACATGACATATGTGTTCATATCTTACCCTAGAAACATTCGTTCCCCAGGCCTCAAGGTGTCAGAAGAGTTGGCCACTAAGGGCATAAGAGACGAGATAGTTTGATTACCTCATGCCAGGTTACCAGTAGTTAGGCCACTTTGGTAATCGAAGCTTGTCAGGATATTCATTGGTTATCCACCTGCCAGGCTAAGATCACTCTTACATTTTGGTTCTCTCGAATTTGGAAGTGGTGCAAAGGAGTAAATGACAGGGTAAGTGCAAGTACAAATCGAATCTTGTTCCCTCATATGTAACAGAGGTTCTTCAATTCTAGTGTTTATCTCAGCCCGAGTACGCGCTTCACTTTTAGCTATTGATGGAGAGATTGGTCTAGAACTCATTAGCCTACTCCTTTGCCTACCGGGCCAAGAACCATCGCCTGACTAAGAGTGACAAACGCAACGTAGGGACCAATGCCAATATATTGCTAAGCTTTAATTTAGTGGACTCGGTCTAGTACCACAGCGGGTATGACTAGTCTCTCGGTTCCGACGGCTTGGCTGAGGATTTGAGAGGGCTGGAAGCAAGGTAGCTGCATACGCAAGAGCGTGTCAGACATTCTACAGAGCTAGTGTTTGATGACTCGAGCATGCGTATCCCAACCAATGGCGAAGAGTCATATTAAGGATAGGCTTTTATCCCGAGCTATGAACCAAGGGGTGATGGAATGGCACTAATTCACCCACTTAGCTTTTACTTAAACACCCATCTTTATTTTAGATATAACAACAAAATTACAAATTGCAGTGCTACGGCTTTATAATTATACTTCCTTTGGAACAATTGACATTTACGTCGAAGACTTCAGGACCTGCCGCACAGCGCGGGAGATCGACATTGCTAAAGATCAATGCAATCTGAAGCAAATCTCGAATCGAATCTGGCGGAACTAGCCGTGAACTATTGAACCTTATTCTCTCAACCGGATTAGCGGGCGAGAAACTAGCCAGATCAACCTTAGCTTGATCTACTGGATGATACGATCCCCTGACTGTCCAAACCCCTAGCGTGGTCTACGCTCAGAAATGTCAGGGTCAAACCACTGTTGGCTGGTCTGAATCAATTCATGTAAACCAGAACAGGCCAAAAGGCGCGCCAGGGACTAATGTCCGCTTCTACCCGCTTCTCCCATTTTTACCAGTAGCTGTAAGACCATAAGCACTACTTTGAAAGAATTCATACGGGACTACGGAAATTGAAGCAGCTAGTAGCCTTGCGCGAGTAATTGCGTGTTTGAGGTGGTATATGTACACGAGCAGGGAAGCTAAACGCCGAGTTTGGCCAATCCTCACACTCGTCATTCTGACAACATGGATCATGCTTCTTTCTATTCGGAGAGCAACATTGCCGCGGTCATGATGGTGCCGCACTGCATACTTAGTTTTGTTGCGAGTGTTTTCGTTGGCATGCGTTTGTATACTTCTTCTTATATAACGAGGAGTAAGTGGACTATTGACGAGTTCACCTCAATCGCTGCTCTAGTGAGTCAATTTGACCCCGTTGATTTATGGTGCTAATTAATTCAAGACGGCAAATCATTTCGTTCTTATCGCTGAAGGTGTTGGTAAGTATGTCACTGGCCATTTGCGCTGAACTTTACTGACTCGAAAAGCTATACACTTCGGATATGGAGATAACATCATCAAGGTGGGGAGGGATTATCCCAATGGAGTCTCTAATATGCTCAAGGTATGTTCTGCTTCCATTCCAGTTACTGCAATATATCAATAACAGCTTTTCTCAGTGCGTCATTGGTCTTGAGACGACATATTGCCTAGCAGCTCCGTTATCTAAAATGGCTGTACTTGCTATGTATTACCGTATCTTCTCTCAATCGCGCTTCCTACGTTATGGAACATGGATTTTAGTTGGTCTGATAGCTAGCTGGGGATTTGCCTGTGAGATCGTTTGCAGTACGTCGCATTGCAATGCCTGAAGTTTAGTCTGCTAACAGATGGTGATAGTCTTTAGCTGTCGACCAATAGCCGGATACTGGGACAAGACTATCCCTGCCAAGTGCATCGATTCGAATCGTTTCTATGTCGGTATCACGATACCCAACATCATCTTCGATATTCTTACTGTGGCCCTTCCCGTCCGTGAGGTCTGGAATCTGCAGATGAACCGAGACAAGAAGTGGGCTGTTACTACCATTTTCCTCCTCGGGGGCAGGTAAGTACTTGTTTAGTCCGACTTTGCAACTGTATACTAACAGAAAATTACTCAGTGTTGTGCTCGCCTCGATTGCACGCCTCGTCCTCTTCTTAATCTTCCAGACGTCCGCCAATATCACTCAGACCCTGATCTGGGGCAACCTTGCGTCGACCACCGAAATCTGCCTGGCCATCATCGGGGCATGCCTCCCACCATGTGCGCCACTATTGAAGCGACTGCTGGCACCCATTATAGGTTCCTCAAGGTCAGACGCATCTTCTGGAAACAACACCAGGAGTAAGTTCTCTGCGATACAAACAATCGGCCAAATTCCGACCCGGGGGAAGAACACTACGATTATCGAAACAGTGAACGAGTTGAATGGCTCCTTTGAGCGCTTGGATGATAGCCGGAGTTTGCAGGGCTCAACGGATGGCCTGTATGCTGACGGGCATGATGGCACCAAGAGAAAATATGGCAAGCAAGGGAAGTGGTCCCAAATACACGTCAGGCGGGAGGTAGCTGTGGAGAGCAAGTCTGACGATATCCAAATGGATACCTTTACTGCGCATAGATAAGGAGACAGTAGAGGTTGAGACGCCCTTGAAAGACTTGCCTTCATCACGCAGTGAAGGAATAGGCAGTGTTCTATTTTGGAGATTGATCTAGTTATACGCAATTCATTGAAAACTCAAATGCAATGTTATCACACTTTCCAATATTAATCCCAAGTGCTGAGAACAAAACTTATCTATATCTGAGCTAGAGTAGAAAAAGCTGTACTACTCGGTGCTAGCTGACATACTCGCTGCAGTTAGACCCAGTTGTGATAAAGGTAAGACATAGGTCGAACAGAATACTGTGAGGGCGGATTCCATGACTGTTATGACAAACAATTCATAATCACTGGCTGATGATTTCACTTGTGACAGCTTGCAATGCTGTATTTCGAGAGTAGACCAGGGTCATTCATAGTACGTGGTGGGCTGTGGTAGGTACTCTGCATCTAACGATAAAGACTCCTCCTCAGAAATAAGTCATCCGCTTGTGTGGGCAGCGATGCGGTAGGAAACCCTAAGCACTTGATACTATGCGTTTCTGCGTTCAGATTTCCACCATCCGTCCTTTCGCAAATAATCGACCAATGCTCAGAACATAAGTGAAATGGGTTATGGGGTACACCGTTGACTGTGAAAACTTTTGTCCCTTGGGAAAACTCTGAATAACACGCTTCGCAACGCAGTGCTTTGCGGACGTAGCTGAACATGCCGCTGTGATCTAAGACGTCCACCGGTGTCCTCTGTAGGCGCAAGAGGCATGCCGCAAGGTCCCAGTTGTTGTGCTAGACTGATTGTCTGAAAAGTTCCTCGTGGACATACTCAAGACCTGGTGGGACAGATCTTCCAAAGAAGAGTTCCACAAGGGGCGCAAAGTCTTGCCTTGTCCTCAGAACAGGGATTATAAGGTAGAGAAACGTTCTTTGAATAGTTGTCCTGTGTAAAGGAACTATCCCGCCGTAGTTTGATAGTTGATGGATACAGTCCTTAAGTTTTCTCATGTCTTCCTTGTTGGCCTTCTGACCTGCGTCTCTCATCTCAAGTGACATTCCTAGATTCTGAAGTAGAGAGAGGGTGAACTGAGTTCGAGCCTCCCAGGAATATGCCCCTCCGAGTTTAGATCGATAATTCTCGAAAAACCTTGGCAAATGCTTGCTGAGGTCTCTGAAACTTCCAGGAGGATACCGCAGGGCAACCTCAACGAGAATGTCGAATATTGATCTTGAGCACCTTGTCCTAGCCTCGAACAGTTCTCTCATACTGATCCGATATGCTTCGCCCCAAGACACTGCTGTGATAGTCGTATTCTTGTATCTAACGTTCTCAGCCAATGATACAAGAACCTGCAAGTACGGATGGTCTTCTGGGCAATATCCTTCGGAAAGAACATTGCAAATATCCTCTTGGAGTGTGTACTTGGGCTGATCTGCGCATCCACACTCCTTCTTCTCGGCGAAGTCTATAAAAGCGGGAAAGTATGACATTCCCCGCGCAATTGATTGTGCAACCTTTTCCATAAATAATGCGTGGTCCAGTTGAGGTAATACTGAGGAAAGACATCGATTGGCGCAAGCCTTGTGGTTTTTCCAGGCTGCTAGTGTGTGCAGAAGCTCTCGAAGCCGTCGGTTCTTCAAGGTGTCTTCGGAAACCAACATAAAGGCACGACAGGAGAGCCCCGAGTTGCCAGAATGGTGGGCGTAGAGATAAATGAACCAAGGTTCATACTCGTGCAAAAGCTGAAATAAGGCTGGAGGGAAAGGAAATCTGTTGAAATAGCAATCCCTGAGTTTATTCTTCCACTTTTGGTCTCGCCAGGGAACATTTTGCGAGCAGGCTATGTTACCACGGAGAAGATTTTCCAGGAGTTTCCATGTAACCTCATTCCCTGCTCTATCAAACTGGATTTTGTGATTGAACCAATTCGTATTTGCATATCCATAGAAAGGTGACCGAGTCGCCGTATCGCTTAGTGTGGGCTGTCGGTTTGATAGGTAAGGTGCCATGGTAGTAGTTGGTGATACGGTCTCCGGCTGTTTCGGCCCAGGAAGTAGTAGACGGCTCCAGCGAGAACTGAGACCATCTCTCACTGGAGTCTGAGACGTTTGTGTGGATGGTTCACCGTTATTTGAAACGATAGTGAAAGGGTTTACATTGGGAGATCTCCCACCTTCTGAATACGTTTGAAAGTCGTCAAGGCTGATATAGGTGATGCAAGTCTCACCCGCAAGCTGGTGGCACTTCGACGTCTGGATATGAAGGCCACTGAACTCTCCACAACTGGCCGTCAGGAGGAACTCACGAATGGTTTGATGACTAAAACGCACAGTGTTGTCGGCTTCGTCCACCTCAACAAAGCCCTCACACCAAACGGGGAGACAACCAATATCACTGATCAAATCGTCTTGGCAGAAAGTGCGCTGTCCGACTCTGAGAGATAACGCTTCCTGGAGTTGAGGGAGTGTCAGAGGCCGCAAAGCTGCTTCCACCCATGCAAACGTTTTCTTTGCGATGTTCTGGTTTCCCTTCTTGATGATCCGTCCAAGAGCACGCTCGAATGTATCTGTCAAATGAGTCGGGATCTCCTGGAGTGCTTGTCGAATTTGATTGTCAGACGTTCTGGAGCAGATGTCTTCAATAGAGAGGAATGCCCATAAGAACCTATTTAGAAGCATTGGTCATTAGTGGGCCGTCGGGATTTCTTCTGCATGGCTCTACTCACATTCCCTGTTCTTTCGACACGATAGTTGCGAGGATCTCATTCACTATGTCTGGGTTGTCTAGCACCAGTTCCTCGTCTGAGAGCTTCTTATTGATGATGTCTCCAGCATACGTGCAGATGTCCGCGCTTGTGTGAGACGACCCTGTAATTGAGCGATGACAGGCAGGGAAGGTGCAGTCAATGGCCTCGGTGGATGTATCTCTTGACGACACCAAAATCCTCATTGGCGGAGAGTTAGGAGACGAGTTGTAAACGTCTAAGAAGAACTGCAAGATGACTGCTTGTTGGGAGGAATCACACTCGTCCAACCCATCGAGCGCAATGAACCACTCATCAATGAGTAATGGCATCATCACATAGAGTGCTTTCAGGGCTGCCTTGGGAGGCATGTCTGATTTGGTTTGTGCCAGCAGTTCGTCGATATTGGAGGTTAGCTTAGGGTCTAGTTGATCAAAGTTGAGAGCAGATAACACCTGCTGAAGACATGATCGAATGACAGTCCAAGCCTTCAGGCTCTCCGGATTGTCAAAGCGAAGAAAAGCAAACGAAGTGAATCGCTTGGGCAGGGGGACTTGGCACAGTTTCTCGACGACAGATGTTGCTAACACAGTCTTTCCCGAGCCTGCCTTTCCGGTTATTTGAAGGACGGGATGACCTTTACCAGTGACCCATTCCTGATACTCATCCGTCTGGAAGATCCATTCAGCTGTGCCGATATGGCGCTTGTTCCGCTGGACGTTGAATGTTGATGTGAATTTGAAAGATGCGAGGTTTTGAATGAGGCAACGTCTTTGATACCCTGCCATTTCCTTCCGCTTTCGACTTTGGAAGAGACGCATTGGGGTAGTAGGCCTGGAAGACATTGGCATCACCCCTTTTTCCTCGTTTGGGCTCCCGAGCTGTGCCTTGTCGTGTTCAATTTTGTTTTGCACAATTGTAGCGTTGGCCCTGATAACTTCAACATAGCTTTGAAGTTCGCTGTAGAATGAATCAGCCGTCGCCGTCCAATCCTGCGATGTAGCTATGACATATGCATAAGTATCCGAATCGCAATGGGACTGCTCCAACTTACTAGATCGGCCAATAACCGTAAGAATCATCTTACAACAAGTGATGATACTTGTATAAAATTGACAGATTGGGCCTTGCAGATGGGAAGAGTTGTTCAGAATGACTTGATACTCAGCAGAGATCGCACACAGCGGGCTAAAGCCATGGAGGTGTTCCACAAGAGACTTGAAGTAGGATGTAAATTTGGCGAGAAACTGGGATTCGATTAGTGAGAGTAGAAGTCTGGAAGCAGTACACGCATACCAAGAGGGTCAGCTTAGCAGATCCCCAGATGAGTGCAGAAATCTTAGAATTGGCTTCCATAAATATATCGACAGCTGGTAACAAGCGTCCGATTGTCTGCAAGACTGGGACAAGTCTGGTAGCAACTCGCCTCCCTCGGCGACTTGTATCAATCTCCTCTAGTTCAGTTGTGAATGCGATGATCGATAGCGCATCGTGGGGGGAGCTTGCCAGCTCTTGTAGAGTTTTGCGATCATCTTCAGTTAGGATAGATTGAAAGTCGTGAACTGTAGTATCCAGTTCTTTGACAGGAAGTGGTCTGTCCTGGGCGGCTCCAGCGGCTGGAGCGGCAGTCTGTTGCGGCGAGCGGTTGCGAGAGGGCATTTTTGACCTAATTTTGGTAATGAAGACTTTGTGTATGTTGGGGGAAATCGCATAAAGAAGAAGAGGAAGACGGTAGCACCTTTTTGATGATCTGATGTTTCCACAGCCTGATCTGTGACTTGACATTACGTATCATAGTACGCAGGGTTAGTATGAGACAATCCCTCCACAGCCTGATTTGGAACTTGGAGAGAAGTACCACGCAATGCACTGACCTGATGATATGATATTATCACAGCCTGATCTGTGACTTACAACGAAGTACCACCGCGCTTACAGCACAAGCCTGGTTGGAGGATTCGATGTGGCAAGGCAGAATTGTCAAAGCGCATCATATTCCCTGAAACGGTCGTGGCTACATTCTTGATCTGTCTGCCGTGTTGTTACAGCATAAAAATTGATCTCAACTGGCCAAGACTCCAGCATCCTACCCAATACTGCAAACCAATACGAATTATGATACATTGTATGGGTCTTACATACGCAAGAGGAAGTCCAGATCCCAGCAATCTATAGCATAGCGAACGAATGCAAGATGCAGACTGCATATGTTCATTTTGAACAAACCCTCATCACAGGTGTACAGTAACCTTACAAGAAGTAGCAGGGCATGGATATGTTTGACATTAAAGTGATACCCATCACAACACTCAAATTGATTGTATCACATCAGCACTTCTTCACGTGTAAGAACTACCTATTTCTCATAGCGTGTCACTAAAAAGAAGGATCAAACTGAACGAACTGACCCTTCATTGATGATTGTGACTTTGTTGGTCAGCAGTGTGCGGCAAAGAAATATCCAATGCTACGGTATGACTCAACAAACATATATTGAGCTCAAGAGGTTGCATTATAGCCTGAATTGTAAAGTGGTAATGTCGAATATTGTCAGTAAAGATTACGTCGTCAAACAACGCCAAGATCAAGATCATCGAAGCGCCTAGAGTCTTGTGAGCTTCCAACTGAGATGTAATTGGTTGATTGAGATAATCCCTGTTTTCAGCCGCTGGAAACGCGTACCCCGCTTTACACGACGTACCTACATGGTTCCGCGAATCTTACTATTGTCCCTTAGCAAAATTCAAGACGCGCTACTGTGGCTGCACAAGATCCTGGCTTGGAAGGTGGACCGATTACTGGACAACCGTACAAGCCACGCAATGGAGCGCGGAACGGAGAAGGGTTCATCCAGACAGACATGGCGGTATACCTCGCGTATGAGCTTTGTACATCAAACAGAGTGCAATAGGCTTTTGAAAGAAACGAGAAGAGAGGGTATTCGTAGAACATCTTTCTTGGATCTCGACCTAACAAGTCCAAATACTCGGTTTCAATGCTTATGGTTCTGTTTCTAAGTTTAACATTGTTTTATGACATAACTAACTGCTGGACATACTGCCGAAGTTCCTTGCTACAGGGTTGTTAGCAGTTTACGGCAGGATTCAATGTTGGAAGCCACCACGTTTAGATAGTCTGATAGATAACCTACTTATCTCTCAGATGACTGCTATTTCCAGTGATTCTATACACAGAGCTTGGCAGCCCTCCCCCAGTTTACCATTGCCTTGACGAAAAAGCCCTGCATCGTATGGCTAAGGTTTCTTGTAAGGAAATGATTCTCGATTGAGATTAATCGGGCGTAATTTAGGACAAAGCGACATTGTCAAGATACAGCACTTATCTGACTGTATTCGATTGCTTGGTGAGGATCGGTTTTGCCTTTCGAAAAGAATACACCCAAAGCATAATAGCGCCAGTGCTTGCGCAAGGTCCTCCTCTACCCTGCTCCAGTACAAAATGGGCTACTCCATACTTGCTGGACACGCGTCGATAAGGTTAGTGAGATTAGCTACAGCCTTATTGTATCGTGAATGGAAGGTACCGGTTACTGTGCCGTCAAGGTACCACACTGAGTCCCTGGAGCTGACAACTGAATTCACTGACTTGAATGAAGCCTTGTGTCTTTTAAAGGTTTTGAAACGTCAGTCATCAAGTCGCACAGGTCGAATCAACAGAAGCCTTGTGTATTTACTGGTCTATACAATGAGCCCTGTAACTATAGCATTGTATTAACCATAGAGACCATAGAGTTTAGATCACAGCTCGCTCAAGCAGAGGCTCATTGCGTGGAATGCGGCCATAAGCAAGGGGCGACAAGTCCAAAGTACGGAATTCCCCGTAGGTAATAAGCTCAGCAACAGCTCGTCCACAAGCTGGAGCCTGTTGGCTTCCATGTCCCGAAAAGCCAGCACAAAACATCAGATTGGACACCTCCGAGTGAGGCCCAATAATGGCATCATGATCAAACGTGTTGAATTCGTAGTGGCCCATCCATGAATTTGTGACCTTGGCCGTAGAGAACTGAGGGATGCGTTTCTTCGGGATGGGAAGCATCTTCTCGTTCCAGACATCCTCTGCATAGCTAAAGTCGTCTGGATCAACCGCCATGTCCGGGCCAATAGGTGGGCAGCCAACCAGATAATCATTCTTCCCATAGGAACGCATGTGAACTCCTGTAGGATCGATGGTAAGGGGCAAGTCTTGGGGAAGTGGCTCATCTACAGAAAAGATGTATGTGTATCGGCGTCGAGCTTCAATTGGAAGATCCACTCCGGCGAGGCGTGAGACCTGAGCTGCACGAGTTCCTGCGGCATCGACTACCGTGCCAACAGTGATAGTCTCGCCTGTCTTGAGAGTAATCGAGGTGATCTTGTTGTCGACACGGGTCATGCTGGTGACCTCATTGTTTATGTAGTCAGCCCCAAGCTGTTGGGCCCGCTTGCGAAGACTCTGGACCATACCGAGAGCATCGAAGGCACCTTCGTCAACAGTGTTAAGGCTTCCCGCTTGTATGTCTTGAAGTGCAAAGAAAGGATACTTGGCGGCTATCTCCTCTACACTGATGATCTTGGTGCCAGCACCACACGTCGCCTGCAGCTTCTGGTCCTCCTCCAGAACAGCAGCAAACTCCGGTGTGTCTGCGAGGTAGAGGTACCCAAAGTTGCGAATGGGGATATCGGGAACACCGTCTCCTTCCTCGCACTTGAGATTCTTGCGGAAGTCTTTGACAAATCCAGCTGCATACTGAGCAATCTTAACATTGATCTCCGTAGCAAACTGTTGTCGCATGCAATTGTTGCTGGCTTGCGTTGCTGAATAGGCAAGCGTGGGGTCTTTCTCAACGACGAGAACCCTTCCCTTGAATTCCATGTTGGAGACAAGGAACCAAGCAATGGCTGAGCCGCTTGTTGCACCTCCTACAATAGCCACATCGTAGGCGGAAGAGGAAGGGTGCTTGGGGAAGGTCGTCATAGCTACTATTTTACCGGGACTCAGTAAAAAGATGTAAGTAAAGGCTTTTTAGTTGAAAGTAAACATAACGAAGTGGAAGTAGATAGTTTTAAGAATAGCAGGAATATATCTATGAATTCCAGATATTATTTCTGGGTTAATCTCTAGGTACGCTTATCTACGGAATCATTCATTTATAAGCATGGGAGAAACTTGAGAAAGTTCGACTCAAAAGTGACCCTGTTCGCCCTCCATATCCACATCTATATTCTTCAAGGCAAGTATCCGCGCCTTTGGATTTATAAACATACAGCAGGCTTTCATCGGGAATTAACAATTAACTTGTCTTAGTTTCTGGGCCCAGAATTTAGTGTTAATCGGGTAGTAATGGAGTTCTACTTACCCCATGGAACTCCGCGGGAAGTACTAACCCAAAGTGGATACAGTCGATGTTCGGTATGCTGTCATAGAGGGCCATGGGCAAAGCGCCACGCGCTAGTTGTGCCGCCATGCGACTTGGAGACCCCGAAGCCACAGGTTGACTTTTCTCTCTTAATCCCACAATCCACCAGGCCCAGCCATGAATCCTGCGAGCTACGCACATAGGCGCAAAGGTATTAGAGCTTTAACAGTCCACCATGAGGTCAAAAACTGATAGTGAAGTTATAGCCTGCGACTTCTGCGTCTTGAGAAAGATTAAGTGCAACTCGGAAAAACCGACGTGCTCTAACTGCAAGCTCTACGGCGTCGACTGCCAGATCTCTGACGTCACCAACGCAGGCAGACAAAGATTGACAGCATCCCAATCAAGTCCAACCAATTCATGTCCTTCGGCTTCACAGTGGATTGTCATTAAAGCACTAACCGCGAGTAGATAGGCTTAGCTAATCACAAGTAGGGACACTTCGGTTGAAACCCGTCTTGCAGCAATTGAGTCACGACTCGACCAGATCATTGCTAGCAAGACCACAGACCACAACGTACCTGAGCTCGACTTTAACAACTTCCCTGAGATCAAGGTGTACAAGGCGTCAGACATGTGGAATGAAGCTACAACGCTGCCGTGTCTCGGCATCTCGCCACAATTTCCCTCAGGACCAGCGATGGCCAATGCAGGCAAACTCCAGCTTGCCCCATTGCACGAGATACTGCCAGTCGTAGAGAAATACTTTGATCACTACAACACCTACATGCCTTTATTCGATAAGACTGGTTTTATACAAATGACCGTTGACTGGTATTCGGCACATGCTAGACAATCTCTAGTCCTATGGGCTGCGATCAACGTTGTTCTCGCAATCACGCATCGTGTGGTAGATGACATTCCAATTGACGATCCAGGTCTGGCTCAGTGCATTCGTAACGTACAGTCTGTGACAACAGATCTGATGTCCTGGACCAGCGATCTGCTAGGGCTTCAAGTTCTACTCGGCATGATGATTCTTTTCCAAGGAACCACAAACCCACAACTTGTGATAGTTCTGGTTGGGAGTGCTATTCGACTAGCTCAGAGTATGGGATTGCCCGCGAGTAAACGCTCTCATGATACGGCGGCACAGCTGAAGAGGAGCCGCATTTTCTGGATCGCTTACATCTTAGACAAGGTATTCATGCCAAACAGCGTCTTTCTTGCAATGGCTAACATATGTAGGATCTAAGCCTCCGTGCAAAAGCACCATATACCCAGTTCGATGCCGAAACGGATATCAGCTTGCCCGAAGACATCGAGGGGGATGCCTTGGGAATCATGGTATCAGATCTTGGAGACGTTCGATTCAACTACCTACGCGCTCGCGCCGAGCTGGCTGTTATTCAAGGAAGAGTCCACAACCTCCTCTACAGTCGGACTGCTCAACGACTAAGCCCAGAGCAGCGATCGGAGACGCGATTTCAAATTGAGATTTTACTATCAAACTGGCGAAGCTCAATACCACAGGCACTTATGGCTTCAGATGGTGTATTTCGCCGGTTGTCTCAGACCCCGATTCATCTAATGACAAACATGTACAACAGGCACCTTGAGTGTCTGTATAGAATTCATGGTATCTTTGCTTTTGACGAGTCTTGGATAGACAGAGTTCGCTGCTACCTATCACCCTCCGTTATTGAGATTGGCGATGATGGTATAGATGGTGAGATTAACCATCTAGAGATAAGCCCGTTGCCTGATGACTGGAGTAATTGCGTTCAACACTCCAGGCTAGGGCTGGAGTTGTCTGCCTTTGGTAGAGAGACTGAGTATTCTATCTGGTAAGTCATTCCTGCTCAGCTCTCCCGTCCAATGTCTTACTGAGCGTACAGGTTACATGCATGCTGCAACCTTTCATGTCTTATCATCCTTCTAGTCAACATCATAGAGTTCCCAGATCATCTTTTGGTGGTGTCTGACTGGAGCCTCATTTCTCGAGTGCGGAGCATGTTTGAGCAGATGAACGCAAAGGCCTCGAGGGAACCCTTCTTTCTCCTCCAGGTTGTTAAAGAGTTAGACCGACGAGCTCGTGGACAAGTCAAGCGACTGGCCCATTTACATTCATTTGAACCGGGGGGAATTATGCTGGCCGATATAGAGCTATCTCATCGATAGAGTTATATCCCCAATAATGTCAAATTCACCGATATCATGCGATTGTCATGTCTTAACGGTGAACAAATTTGCCACTGTCAGATATTTGATGAATGTCCTTGTAAAAGCTTTTGAAACGCACTTAATAATGATGTTTTGACTGATCTGCCAGTATTCCATGTTATTTAAAAGAACCCACATTTACACAGATACAAAGGTATACCATATAACTTTACACTGCAAGGATTATGCAGAATTGGAACATTGAACATCACAGAAAAACTGCGATGACAAGTTACAAGCTCACCTCTTGTAGGTTAGTTCAGATTCTCCGCTAGTGAGGCTATCAGCGGTCCGCGGTACTCCCCGGAGCTTAGACGTTCTAGTACAAGAGAGGAGCCCGACGTTACCCGAAGCGACAACAATCGGACGGCTGTCATCCTGGCCTGTATTATAGCGCCCGTGTCCCAAGGCAAGACCTAGCGTGAGAGACTAAAATTGAGCCGAGAAACACCATCATTGATTTGAAAGCAAGTGATTCAGACTTTGTGATTAATAATTGAAGCGAGAATACGATGTAAAGAGACTCATGAAAAGCGCTTATGTCCGCGCAAAAGAAACAATGGCAGAACTACTTGCAACTTCTGATTCGACCCCACCCATATCATCAATCTCACTCAACTTGCATTATGGCCAAGATTTTCCTGTCAGTATGGTTGCGTAAAAGCTCTGAACCAGCAACTGATGAACTTTCTCATGTAGCACTGGCGCCTCGGGCTACATTGGTGGCGATGTGCTTCACCTCTTGACCAAATCACATCCGCAATACAAAATCCGAGCATTGATCCGCGATGCATCGAAGGGAAAGGCCGTCCGGAAGGCATACAATCAGGTGCAGATTGTACCAGGCGGTCTCGACGATACAGACCTTATTGCACAGGAGGCAAGAGATGCTGATGTCGTTGTTCGTAAGTGAAACAATTCTTATCCTGGCTGGAGCAACTTATACTAATGAAACCTTACCTAAAGACCTGGCAGCAACAGGCCACTTGAAGAGTGTTCAGACTATCTACCAAGCTGTATCAGACAGGCCCAAGGGTCCAAAGTCCCCTTACTATATCCAGATATCTGGAGCAAGCGCACTAGCAGTCAGCGAGCTTGCAGACAAGTCACGAGTACCGGGATCATTAAGCAACATCATTTACAACGATCTCACTGACTTGGAGTCAGTCAAGTCACTTATCAAACAGTATCCGAACCGTGCTGTAGATAACTTTATGTTCTCAGCCGCAGAGAATTCATCTGTGAAGACGGCTCTTGTTGTGCCTCCTATGATCTATGGCCTCGGCCGTGGTCCTGTTAACCAGCGCAGTATCCAGATTCCTTCACTGGTCAATGCAACTTTGAAGCGCCAGAGGGGTCTACAGGTTGGCCCTGGTGAAAGCCGTTGGAGCAATATCCATATCGCTGATTTGAGCCGTATCTTCCTGCGCTTGGTAGAGAAGGCCGTGGAGGGCAATCAGGATGGCAATATTTGGGGAGCCAAGGGTATATACTTCACAGGCGTAGGAGAGCTGGCAAGTTTCCCTTGTGAGATAAATGTTCATTTTTTCTATACTGACTTATTTCACTCAGTCCTTTGGGGAGATCTCGAGACGCGTTGCGGCGGTTGCGCACGATCTGCACTTGATCCCAAGTCGAGAGGTTGACCAGATCAGTGGAGATGAGGCAGACGAGCTATTGCCTCATGGTTCCGTTTTGTTCGGCACAAACGCACGTAGTGGGGCGCAGAGAGCAGAGAAAGTCTTGGCATGGCAGCCGGAGAACGATAGTCTCGAGTCAGAGATTCCTCATGTTGTAACCCGAGAGGCGCAGTCACTTGGTCTCCAGGCTAGGGATCCTGTTTCTAAGCTGTAAGATTGTTACAAAAGCGATATCTCTGTTATGAAAGAGGATTTCGAAGCCTGTGAGCTGGTTAAACGCTATGAGAGTCTTCGAGACCAGCTATCTCGAGCCTCTAACGCTGATAGCCCTTCTGGAAGACGAGACCAATTGGTTGACAAGATAGAGAAATGCACCAAAGACATTCACACCCATACCAAATTCAAGAGATTCCTTCTGGGGCCTTCAATTGAGGAGATCAAGAGTACTGCATACTGGCCCATCGTCATTATCAACGTCACTGACATTGCTTCTCATGTAATCATTGTTTGGGAGGGTGAGATAACGAGTCTAGCCCTGGAAGAGGTGTCAATCGAGACAGCTCCTCCAGTGATCCGAGAGCGACTAGGAGGACATGGCCTTGCCTCTCGTCGAGAACTATTACCAGATATCGCTAGAGACATTATCGCTCTACCAGAAGAGGACGATGACGACTTCAATTTTCTATCATGACTATGGGCCAGTTGTTTGAGATTGATGCTTGCCAAATTGGAGTTACTCGGTCTTCCCTTGAAAGGAGAACAACATGTTTGGCGGATCGGAACAGGCGCGGCTGGTTCATTCCCCTTCCATGCGGCTGGTATGCACTGCAGCTGTCCAGCGGAATGTACATTGATGAAGGTCATTCGGTCCTACGCACTAAGCATCAACTCTCAAGTTCTGCATGAGCCAAAGTACGTACCGAGACAAATCATGTTCAAGGACTAAAGAGTCTTCTCTTTGTGGAAATGCCACCAACGCCCGGTGGCTCGTGTCCGCTACCGGGAGTGCTTGAGGAAGGGTCAATCATAAGAGACGTATGTGCGAGAAAGTACATATTTGAAACTCGCAAACATCCAACTGCCGACGAGGTGCTCGAAGAAATGACGAAGTCAAAGGTGGTTCCCTTTGCGTGGCAGGGATCATCGGACCCGAAAGTCGCGTCAAATAGCTAGCTACTACTTCAGAAAGACAACGACATAGACCCAGTTGTCGATCGACTCACTGTAGAACGGCTTTTACAAGTCAGTGGAAAAGATCGCAGTTTTCTCGCATTTCTCTCGGCCTGTTCCACGGCTGAAGTAAAGGTGGCCAGTGAACTTGCCGATGAAGCAGTTCATCTAGCCAGTATCTTCCAGGTCGCTGGCTTCGCGCACACTATTGGCGCTCTTTGGTCTGCCTCTGATGAGGCCTGTGTTCATGTAGCTGGGGAATTCTATAGACACTTATTTGAGGATGAGGAGGACGGGTTGTCGAATGATAAGGTGGCAAAGTCATTGCACTTGGCTGTTCGGAAGGCCAAAATGGCTGATGATAGACCTGAAATATGGGGTCTGCTTGTTCATTATGGTGCATAGGTAGTTGTACTTTTAATAGCAAGTCGGTTATGTCAACGAACCTGTCTATGTGAAATTGTTACAAGCTTCCTGGGAATAGGGAGCTGTAAAGAAAAGAGTGAGCCACTAAGAAGAAAGGTAAGACCGCATAAACAAGCTATCTGCTTTCAGCTTTCAGCTTTTGCAGATCACTGCGATCAGACACTTAAAGTGGACTCTGTCTACTGTCATTGGCAATTTCATTATATGCTGAACCTATCAGATGAAGATTTGTCGATCTTGTCTCAGCAACGTAAGCCACTGACGTAGACGGCAAGACATCCGCTTCGTTGATAAATAGTCCGTCCATTCTCTCTTTCCGCTGCCTTTGAAACCTGTCTCCCTCAGCGTCTGGCTCTTGCCAGCATATTTTCTCAACTTCAAACTCAGCCACTTACACTCAATCCGTTCATCATGGCGACTGTTCTGATCAATGACTTTGTACTTTGTCAGGAGCATATTCTAGAAGTGGTATAATATCTTTTACTGGCAAGCCTTGCAGGGTTCTAACCACTATTAGTGCGATGATTGTAACTTCGATTTGCGCGAGGAGAACGATGCTTTTTACGGGGTGCGTATGGTAAAATTCCTCACCCCATGCAAACTACTAACTCTAGTCTGTCTGTAGTACGATAGCATCGACCGCGATGCTGTTGAAGTCCCTCCAGTCACCCTTGCCGACGATGGTTCATACCAGTGCGATAAACATCAAAGCCAGTGTTAGATACCACTCGTTTCCCTACATTATTCAGCATGTATTGACTTGGATCTATAGTTTGCTCGCAGTGCTTCTGCTGGAAAAAAAAAATCATTCGAGCTCGGAGCCTAGCTAAGAAAGCTGGGAGGGGATGAGCTGATGTTTTACTGTTCTATACTAGCTACATCACAGGCATTCCTTTGTTACGTTATGGCTTTATCCAACTCGCCTTAAGTCCAGGGGATCATTTCTATTCATAGTCAAATTACCCCACTCTCATTAACCCTTCTGACTACCCTCTCTGTTTTTGGCATACTATACTGAGGTCGGATTGACATGGACCTTGTCCTTATCTCCGTTGCTCTCATATTTACCACTTCCACGTAGGAGAACGGCCTCCACTCTATCTAACAGTGCATTCTGGCCTGATCCAATTATTGCTTTCTCTTCTTTACAACCCCGTTCGCTCCCTTACACAGGGAGTCCCGACATATACCAACAAACATGAATGTCTTGAATTGTTAGACATTCGTCTCCACTGGCCCGACCCATTGAAAGCCGTTCTTCCAGGGACAGTAAGAATCAACTGACCCGTGCTTATGAAGCTGATCTTCGAGCCATATCTGCCCTCAATGGCTTTCAGTACACGATCCTCCATTCCGACGTATTGGGGGGGACCAAAGCGACTAAAAGCACAACAACTGAATACGTTGAAGTAGATGTGGCCTCGGATGTTCAGCTTCTTGTCGTCAGGATCAAACATCTTATTCCTGTATTCATCATTCAATGACCCACCGTGTAGGATTTCAGCATCTCCCAGGCTTATAGGTACACCAAGATTTGTGTCCTTACTCAGGTCGTAGAAATTAATGTATGCTGTTGGAAAGTAGTCGTCCCACCAAAGCTCGGTAAACTCCGAACAGTAGAGATCAAAATCTCTATTTGTAAGAAGATCAAGTTCAGCCGGCTGATCGTTATCTCCTCCCATTTTTTGAGCTCTTTGAGAACCTCAAGAACTTTGTTCTCCTTGTCACGACCCAGCTTCAGCCGCTCTTTCTTTTCCGCTTCTCTTTGAAACCATGCATGCGCTACATCGTGTTTTCGCAGGCTTTGATCTTCCTTCACTTCATAGAACTACGCAACATCTTGGTCAGTATACTCTCCATCTCGCAGTTTGCTCTCACTAGGTTCCAAAGGCTCATCACAGTGACAATCAATGTCTTGCTCATCGCATTTGCAATCACGGTATTCGCCATCCAGATCCTCATCCTCAAGGTCAGAAAGATCTTTGTCGTAATCTTCGCTTGTAGGAAAGCTACTACCCCTGAGTTTAAGGATTCGGCAGTACCACTGTGGAGCGCCATTTCCGGTAGCCGCTTGCGAACGCGTCATTGTATGTTGTGGAAAGTCTTAAGGGTGTTGCGGTCTTGGATGTCACTACGATGGAAAGCGACGTTTCTCTTTTCTACATGGAACTCCTTTGATCCGATCAGACAGAGAGCTAGTACAATATCTCGGCTAACTGACTTCCCCGCTTCCAGTCCAACTCGCCAGTGGCATGTTAATACTCGGTAAGCACATACCGTCAAGAAGGTCTACCGGCAACAGCAATACTACAAAGACATACAATGTGCAAGAGCTCGATTCCAGACCGGTCCATGAAACAAGTCTATCTCGCCTCAGACCACTTGTACATCTTGATTACTGGAGGAGGATGAACCGAGCAAATGGGGAACAAAGACAAGTGACCAATACATCGTTTATCAAAGAAAGCGCCGCAATATGTCGGAGATTCGGACCTTCGGCCTTTCAGCAGTCCGATCGTTCCAGTTTAAGGTTAAACAGTTTCGTGGCTAGGGGGTCGGAAAAAACAGCGGAAGGATATGGGTGGTTGATCAGCGTGCTTTGGTGTAAGCCATTCCGTTGTTTTTTTCGACCCTAAGGGCGTGGTTAGCAATTTAGCCGTTTCCCAATACTCGGATCGGACTACTGCAGGTTTTCACACTACCAATTTGCCACACGCCATCTTCACAGCTTTTTATAAGGTTTCCAATATTTGAAGTAGTCTCGCAACTCCGAAGTAGAATCCGCAACACCCTCAACGTTACCGTACGTCTACACACATGTGAGGACGAAGAAACGCAAGTAACAACAAGTGAACACACCACAACCTCTGCAGAGCTGACAGCAGTCAAAAGTTGAAAGATGGCATTGAACCACATGGACTAATGTAAAGCATCACTTGCATAATGCAGGAGATGCTGCACAAACGGACCTCTGCAATGCAATATTGAACCCTGGATCAACTATAGATGCCGGCCAGCCGATTGAACGGCTGATGGTGATGGTAATACCAACTTGCTCTGATGTATTTCCCGCGCTTTACAGCCATGTACCTTTACTTGTTCTATATCCCTGAATCATAGAACTGTAGATACCATTTCAACAGGAACGTCTTACAAAGTATCAGAAATCCCAGGTCAAATATCGAATAAACTTCAATAACTGCAAGCCCAGTCTCCTGTTGGAGGGATGTGTGATACTTGATATATCAGCTATTGTCAGCAACCATGTCTGCAGAATCGCAACGTCGGGACCGAGTAACTAGTCTTCGGCATGTAAGAAAGAGATGTGACCGATCGAACGATCAAGAGCTGAACATAATGAGTGTGGTGCCTCGGAACAAGATATCATCTGTCTTAGAGACTTGTTGCGCCAAAGATGCCACAAACAAGGTGCCTTTTTACAAAGTTCATAGTTTGTTCGCGATATGCAAACATTGCGACACCATCACTCTGTTGCTAAACGCTTTCCAGCTATACATGCAAGATCTTATCTGTCAGCACGTGGCATCGAGTCTTGGCACGGTTCAAAGGTGTCTTGATGGGTCGTTTGTGCTCAGAAACAAGCATCTGTCTCATGAATCTATTTGCCACTCGAGAATTGACCAAGACCTGTCAGTAAATCTGCCACGCTTCAATTAACTGTAAGCAGTAAGCTGACACCGAAGCCGGTGTATCGAGGATTATTTGGCATCAGAGTTTACACTGTTTAATGCAAGATGCTTCGCTTAGCATGAGTTCGGATTCACATCAGTGGGATCAAGGTGGTGTTTTTGTTGGGGGCACACTTTCAGCCGAGTAACGTAGCTCAGCCTTTGACGAAACTGTACCAATCCGCAGATACAAGATTTGGCAAAGCGTACCGACTTGGCGGGACATCAAGGATCTCGATCGAACTACTTGCCGAACCACAACCCAATCATATATCATCGAGCCTTAGAGAAAGCAGTCCAACACCAGACTACGAGAGCGTGAAGGCCTTCGGTGTTTGCGGGGTCAAGATCCAAGAGTGTGGTTCCCCGCTGTGTGCGAAAGGTGGCTCCTTCGGATGAGCGAAGCCACTGGAGGCTATCCAGCTCATCCAGCTCATCAAGACATCAATAGAATCAGTCTTCAGCCGCAGGAACTTGCCGCACATGCATCCACAGTTCGCCGAACGGTTAAATGATCTTTGGGGATTATGTCTCAGATTGATATCATCAAGGTTCAATAGCAGCATTTTATGCATATTTCATGCATCATTACCGTTGAATGAGCCTCCGAGCGTTGTCCACTGCATCAATAAGACTTAGCGTGTAGGGAATTATTGAAGCATAAAGCCACGTGCATTCGGGTTCAACGTCTCATGTTCTAGCCTGAACGGGACAACCACACATTTCTACCAGTCGCAGCTGTTCTAGAGCGGAAAGGTGGATCTAGTTTATTGGAGATTGAGTTCATCATCGTTCGATAGTGCGGTCGTAAAAGGAAATTCTGTGGAGAGAAGGAAAAAGCCAAGTGCCACAACGGGGAAACACGCTCAGAGAAAAAGAGTTAGTGCAAACTCAAACTCTCCATACGTAATGCACATCATCCGTTACCAGAAGGGATGGCGGGAATTGAGCTGAATGTTCTGGGCGTTTTAGCAGCCAAACCTCCATCGATCTGCTCGACGTCGCAATTGGAGGAGTCCTTCCAAGTTACCATAGTCTGAGGGGGACAGGGAAAAGCCACTCGATGGTCTAGATCTCGACGTGTGTGCAAGAGATAGCATGCCTACTGCATGTTGGATGGCAGATGCTGCTGGCAATCGATCAAGCAATTGGTTGCTCCTTGCATAAGCGTATTTGGGACAATATCAACGTCTTCGAGCTGTAAGATGGATGTGTAGATGCATTGTGATTACTCTATACAGTAGAAGTCGGAATCTTACAGACAAGTAAGTTGAAGTTGTCCCAGGCATAAAAGGAAGCTATTCCGCTCTTCCAAAGCACAGGACTCTCAACACTCCAACTCAAACAACTGAACATTCTTTACTACTACAATCGTTATTACAAACAAGACAAGTTAAGACCTAGCCTCTCAATATGAAGCTGGCAGTCGTTGCTCTCCTTACTGCTGTGCCAGCCATTGTGGCAGCACCAGTCAACTCCAATGCTCCAGCCAGGCGAGATGAACATGTCGCCGTCAGACGATCTATTCCTGTCTCTCGATATGGCAGAAGATGGTCTAACAATGGTCGTCCGAGATTCGATGATGACTCTGATGAAGAGAGAGGTATGAGTGGTGGAGGTCGTGGCGGTAGAGGAGGCTCATCCGGAGGTGGTCGGGGTAGAGGAGGTAGCAGCGGTGGCAATCAAGGTCGTGGTGGTCATGGAAACTCTCCGGGTGGCTCTCGAGGAGGTCGAGGAGGCTCGGGAGGTTCCGGAGGCCGCGGTGGCTTTGGTGGCAACTATGGAAACAGGCCCGGTAGTCCTCAGAGACAGCCTTCACCAGGAAGACCTGGTAGCCCTGTGGGCGGCAAGCCAGGTGGTAGACCTAATAGTCCTGGTGGTCGACCTGGTCAAGGAGGTCCTGGAAGACAGCCTTCTCGAGGCAGACCCGGCAGCCCTGTGGGCGGCAAGCCAGGTGGTAGACCCAACAGTCCTGGAAGGCAACCTTCTCGAGGCAGACCCGGCAGCCCTGTGGGCGGCAAGCCAGGTGGTAGACCTAATAGTCCTGGTGGTCGACCTGGTCAAGGAGGTCCTGGAAGACAG